>APFE030330666.1:185698-196896 GCA_000404065.3 Pinus taeda
ATATATAGTTTTATTTATGTTTTCGAAATTAAAAAATAATAACATTTTTAATAATTTGAATATATAGTTTTATTTAAGTTGTCCAAATTAAAAAACATAATAAAGAAATGATTTCTCACTTCAAGGATAGGCATAAGGTATAGTTTGCAGTAGTAGTGTGGAGAAGTTGATTGTGAAGAGGAATGTGTTTTCTCTTCACCCTCGGGACAACTGATTTCTCACTTCAAGGATAGACATAAGGTATAGTTTGCAGTAGTAGTGTGGAGAAGTTGATTGTGAAGAGGAATGTGTTTTCTCTTCACCCCCGGGACAACCATTCACTAACGTTGTGCAATTAAGTTTTTAATAATTTGAATATATAGTTTTATTCATGCATCATAAACTAACGATTTCTTACCTCAAACATAAGAATAATAAAAAGATAATATATAGTATGTATTAGTTGACTGTGTGGAGAAATGTGTTTACTTTGCACTCCCACAAACATTCACTCATTGTGCAATTAGCTTTTTAATAATTTGAATATATATAGTTTAAAGTGCGTTGAGTTACAATTAGGTATTTAATAATTTGAATATATGTCTTTTAATTGTAATGTGCATGAATCTAGTGTGTAAAATATCTGTGATCCAAGTTAATAACATTTTGGAGTCTTTTAATTATTGGTATGTCTTTATCAAAAGCTATCTGAAACTAGTTTGTGTGGAGAATTATAAAGTGTGGGAACTCAGTGTGCAGAATTTCCCCCTCCATCTTTTTTTTTAATGAATTGTGAAGGAGATAAATATCGAAAATAAAATGCTCTCCGCAAAGTAAATTATGTCCCGTCAATAGCAGACATTCTAAATAAAATAAAAATTTCAAAAATTACAAAATTATTTTGAATTTTACAAAATATTAAACATTTTTATAATTTAGTTAAAAATAAAAAAAAAAAAAAAAAAAACATATGGACTGAAAAATGAACAAAACCAAATTAACAAAAAAATACACTTTTTAAAATTATAAAATAATATAACGACCCCAAACCAAAGTATTAAATAACTTTAATCTAAATACTCAGTTTTTGTATTAATAACTATATTTTAAAAAATTCATTTGAAATATACCGATTAGCTTATGAAAGTCACCTCCATCTATCCATATTTTTTTTAATTACTACAATCCTATACTTTTTTTAATTATAAATGAATCTCACGTCATAAAAATAACGTATTTATAAAGCAACGTGCGATCCATCAGTTTAACCTATATGGAAAATCAACACGCAATCAACATCCCTATAATTCTTTTTAATTATAAATAGATCTGACATCATAACATGATATACATTGATCCTATTAAGCTCATTTTTATCTCTTTTAAAACTCAACCTGCAGTCCTTATCAATATCAATTTTTGTTTTCCACTTTTCCCAGCAATACTGCCAGAGCATAAGCACCACAGCGGTGGGATCAAAATCACAACTTACGTGAGCTTATCTTGCCGTTGTAGTAGTGACCCGTTTCTGTTTTTGTTTTTATGAATCGAGAATATTCAAAGTAATATATAACAACAAAGTAATATACAGTTTGAGTGGGCCTAATGGTTAAGAGCATTGTTTCCTTTTAAGAGGTCACAGGTTCAAAATTAGAGGGGTAGAGTATGTATGCCTTTGTGGACTTAGCAGTCAAATTGCTGCGTGGAGGTGGGTCCCCTGTCCCACAAACAAGAGGGTTTTCATCTTTATGAATATTTATTAATTATTTAATTTAGATATAATTAAGATAGTAATTTAGTAAATAAAGTAAACAAATTCAATCTCCAAAGAAAAATTGTTATAGAAAAAACTTGACACATTCAATACCAAATGAAAAATTTAATATTTCAAATTGTTTTTGGTTTTTTTCACTGTTTAAATACCTTTTTGTTATTCCAAGGAATAAAAAATAGTGGAGGTGGGTCCCTTGTCCCACAAACAAGAGGGTTTTCATGTTTATAAATATTTACTAATTATTTAATTTAGATAATTAAGATAGTAATTTAGTAAATAAAGTAAACAAATTCAATCTCCAAAGAAAAATTGTTATAGAAAAAACTTGACACATTCAATACCAAATGAAAAATTTAATATTTCAAATTGTTTTTGGTTTTTTCACTGTTTAAATACCTTTTTGTTATTCCAAGGAATAAAAAATAGTGGAGGTGGGTCCCTTGTCCCACAAACAAGAGGGTTTTCATGTTTATAAATATTTACTAATTATTTAATTTAGATAATTAAGATAGTAATTTAGTAAATAAAGTAAACAAATTCAATCTCCAAAGAAAAATTGTTATACAAAAAACTTGACACATTCAATACCAAATGAAAAATTTAACATTTCAGATTGTTTTTGTTTTTTTTCACTGTTTAAATACCTTTTTGTTACTCCAAGGAATAAAAAATAGTAGAGATTTTGGAGCTAAAAAAAAGTGCAGAGTTAGGGGTTAAAAAAACTCTTTCACAAAAGAAACTCAAGAGTTTCCAAATAATATAGTTGTTACACTAAAATGTGACGACTAGGCCTAACTATTAGCTATGATCTACAAAGAAACAATTAACAGAAATTTTCTCATTACAGCATAACTGCAAGAAACTAAACAACAATAATGCTAATCCAGTTGTCTCATACATAAAAAATACAATAACAAACAACAATTTTTTGAATTACAACACGATTGCTAGGAAAAACAACATTATTGTTAATCAAGTTGTATAATACCAACTAAAAGAAACGACAATCTACCTAATTAAAAACTAAGAACAATGAAAATATAACAGTAAAAGAGAAAAAACGTTGAGACTAATGCCTTCAAGTTGAATGATGAATCTTCAAAAGACATTTTTGAAGTGTTGATTGACTGACACTGGTAATGTTGGATCTCAATTCAATTCATGAAAATTATGGGGATGGATTGGATGCTCTGAAAATTGTTGTCTATGTATTCTTCATGTATAATTTTTTCAGTATCAAGGGATAATGCGCTTTTTGATAACTTTTTCTATTGTAATCCCTATACATGTGCCAAAATCTGATACCCTGAAAAAATGATTTTGTTTCTTCATTTATAATTTTTTAGGCCTCAAGATTCAAGAACTCCAAATGAGCACTACCTGTCAACCAATCTATGACACATTGAAAGTCTCTAATAATTTGAACCCTTTTTATGTTGTAAATCTTAGCAAGCATGAGGGCCCATGTTGCAATCAACTCTGTTTCAGTATTTGTCCCGACACCTATGTCTATTTTGAAGAGGATAGTTCTTTTAGCTTTTATTTTAATCATTCCCCCGTCGATCACAAATATTCCATTGAGCTACTCCATCAAAGAAATAAATATGAAGTTTTTACAAGATGTTAGGAAGTTGGGCTCTTCTAAGAGTTTTTAATCTTTGGTGTGGAAGAAATTCTGTGAAGAGGGAGATAATATTTGTGGCTTGAAGAAGAATACATTTACTTTTGCTGTTAAATATGAGATTATTTATTATAAGCCATATTCCCCATCTTACAGAAATGGGAAAAGCTCTGAGCTGGTTGTAATTTTTCACATAATAAAGTAGCAGACCTTCAAAAGAGGACATGTTCAAGCCTTCATTGATAATCAATATCTGTAAGACTATCTTTTAGACATTTTGAGCAACAAGGTTGTTTAGAACTAAATGGTCCATTGATTCTTCTTTCTTTCTATGTAATATGTATCCATTTGGACCCGAAAAGCCCATTTTTAGAAGGTTTTCCCAAGTTAAATTTTGTTGTGAAGGACCAACCAAACGAAGGATTTTAATTTGATGGGGATAAGCCGTTTCCAAATAAATTTATTATACCAATTTTCATTTTTTGTTATCTCCTGCTAGACTATTACTTCCTAGGCATAACTAGCTTTGATCTTCCATGCAAAGAAGTCCCAACTCTAGACCAGAGAATCACTAGAATTGAGAAGCCTCACCCCATTAACATTTCACTATTTAGTGAAAGAATTCCATTCCCTAGCAAGAGCTTCAGACAATTCAAGCTCCACTGAGGAGAACCAATAGTTGTTGGACACCTGGGAAGGAGTTGATTTCCTAACATTGCACATGTAGAAAATTCCAATGTAATATAAACATTTTCTTAGTTCAAAGGACAACTTATAGAGTCTTCCACCACCTATAAATGGATCCTTTCCAAGGATGACTTTCTTTTTGTCTCCCAATTTCCACACAAGCCATTTGTAGAGTATAAGAAAAGAATCCATGAGCACTTTCCAGAATGTGGAGCCTCTTTTGGTAGGTTTAAAATCATGTCCTCTAACCATTCCGCCACAGGCAAGTAGCTTAACTTCTTCATAGAGTTTTTAGGCTAGAGCTTTCGAAAGCCTTTTCATATTTTTAATACCCAAACCTTATAGACTTTTAGGGATATATAGAGAGGACCAATTTTCTACATGTAAACCTTCTTTACTGGATTTTCTAGGCCACGAAAATTGAAGATCAATTGTTTGATGGAATTGAGGATAGAAGAGGGAATTTTAGCTAAGGAGATCCAATAAACTAGAATATTTTCTAATACAATTTTCGCAAGGATCAATCTACCCCCAAGAGACAGTGATTTGTTTCACCATAAATTAATTTATTTTCTTCACTCTTCTCATCATCCACTTCAAATCATCTTTAAGATAGTTGTGTGGTTTAAGAAAGAATCTAAGGTACTTGATACCATTTTCTAAGGGGAGAGTCTGCAGTACTAAGAAAGACTGAATCTTCATAAGTGTATCTATACTTGCTACAGATTGATTAATCCATTTACTATCATGGATATTCTATTAGAAAGTTTGTCACAACAAATCTTATAATAATATATTAAAATAATGAAATTTTACACTATTACAGTTCTATTAAACTTTAAGATTTGTATATTTAACACTAATTAGTGTTTGCATGTGAATATAAATTATGTCTAAAAACAAAGAACAACAAGATATTCTTACACACCCACATGAGACACAAGATATGCTCTCTAGGAAACCCTTTCAGGAGAAAACCTAGTTGGAAGATGAGGTCACTTCCCTCTATTCTCTCTATCTAGAATTATGGGTGTAGGTACAAAGAAGTAATGCCTGTGGCCCATGGGCTGCTACAGTGCACATAACATATCTCTATGCTCTTGCTCCTACCTCTCCTAACTATATTTTTTCAACTATGGAACAAAATTCTCTCGAAAGAATGGAATGCTTCTTCCTCCTAGTGGTCTGGTTATAACACAAGCCCATAGCATACTAGTGGTTAATTTTGATTACATAAATCTTAACTAGAGTTACAATATATAATGTTATAAATTATTTTACATCATAATCACATAGCTAGCCTCTTTTCCATGAATAATGGGGGCTAATGCGACATCCTATCGAACTCTATGTGTGAAAATGGGAAGGTCAAATTCTCAATGGCATAACTTTTGCATACTGACTCTGATTGACATGCTTCTTGTGACATTCGTAATATATTTGTGTGTATAGTATCATAAAAATGTGTTGCGCTAAAAAGGCAAAGGTTTACCCCAAAAAATGTCATTTGATGCCTAAAAACACTCTTGGAAGTTTTTAAACCCCGTTTCACCAAACTTCCTCCCGCTGGTAAAAACGGTCCTGTTAGTTGATTCCTCCACTTTTTCCACTGTAAATGCATTGAGATGGATGAAAAAAATATAATGATACAATTCAGATCATTGATGAAAGGATTATTTATTGAGATTAATCTCCATTCCAGTGGCACTACAAAAGACATTTATGATTTTGTGAAATGCTTTCCATTAAGTCATGGTTACCAACCCCAGAAGAAGTGCATCATCCACTGCAGACTAGTACACATGTAAAATTCTCAAAGGGCTCTAAATTTGGGAATTATTGCAAAGGCATAATAAGGAACCTTGAATTGGTCACCAAACATGTAGCCTAAGGTTTAGGTAGAAGCCAAAAAGTTACAAGCTAGTTAGTTCAAGGCTGCTACCATAGGTTCCATACACATACATTACAAGTCCACCTTAGATCGCACATGGAACTCCATTATTATGGTTGTCATACTTGAAATATTAACCATGCTTGTATGTTTAAGTTAGGAGGTAGAATTATTTTCTCCAAATCCCTAGGAGCATATGCCAAGGGTTATTTCTTTTAAGGAAAAAGAAATAAAAATTATCTAACTAACTTAAAAGCTACAATGATATACAAATATAAGTGTGTATAGGGCTCGCTTGCAAGATATTAGAGAAATTGAAATCATTCTGTTGAATATATATAGTATGTCAAAAAAATGATTCTCATTTAAAAAGAAAAATAATTTCTATCTAGACATGTGACACCATCAATGGAAAAAGTTCAGCAAAGGGAATTCAAATCAGCCGACACAATCTCAAACTAGGTCCAAACTCATGGATCTAAATAGTTAAAATATTAGCAGGGCTAAAGAAAAAGAATCACTAATGTGTTCATGTTGTGGTGAGCCCCATTTGTTGAGGGATTTTCCGCATAATACTAGATCTGTTGAAAATATCCAAGCTATCCATGAAGCCACCACAAGGAATGATGTTGCTAGAAATATTCCAAGGGTAAGCGCAACCTTGGATGATAGGTAAGTGGAGCATCAATCAACAATGATCGATATTCAAGGTATTATTTTAAATCAATGTGTTTCTGCTTTAATTGATCCATGAGCTAGTTTAAGTTACATTGGGCCACATGTAATAGAAAAATGTAAACTTAAAATTTGTAAGTATAAGACTTCCTGTGTGGTATGGTTAGAAACCAACACCAAGAGATGATTATCCAACTAAGTAAAACAATTTCATCTTGATTTAAATGGTTATTTTACAATAGTGAACCTAAATATACTTCCCTAGGATCATATGATATGTTGATAGGCATGGATTAGTTGGAAAAATAACAAGCCATTATAAATTGTTTGGAAAAAATAGTGATTTGTGTAAATCAAAAGGGATAAACTAAAATAATATGAGGCATACCAAAACCCATATCAGTCAGACAAATCTCAACCTTACAAATGAAAAAAGAGTGCATGAAAAGGGTTTCTATTATTTATGGTTCATGTGTTAGCAAGTGAACAACAAAGAGAAGAATCAAAATTATACACCTTGCTAATTATTAAGGAGTTCTGAGATGTCTTCCTGGAGTAAATCCTAGGTTTACCCCTCTCATAGAGATATATTTTTCCATTGATTAGTACTCAGTGAAGCCCCAATGTCTAGAACCCCTTACTGAATGAGCCCACTTGAGTTATTGAAGCTAAATATGCAACTACAAGAACTACTCGACAAAGGCTATATTACACCTAGTGTATCACCGTGGGGGGCTCTCGTGCTGTTTGTCAAGAAGAAGGATGACACGTTTAGGATGTGCATTGATGATCAACAATTACAAAATTTAACCATTAAAAATAAATATCCATTGCCTTGAATTGATTATTTGTTTGATCAAGTAAGGGGGGAAACCGTTTTTAAAACAATGGATTTAAGGACGGGATATCATCAATTAAAAATAAAAAATTAAGAAATTTATAATGCATCTTTCAAAACCTGAAATGGTAACTACAAGTTTGTAGTGTTACCATTTGGCTTTACTAATGCCCCAACAACCTTTATGTGTTTGATGAACAAAAATTTTTGTTGGTATATATCGATGACATTCTAGTGTATTCCAAGGACGAAGAAGAAAACAAGGAACACATAAAGTTAGTGCTGCAAAATCTAAGAGAACATCATTTATATGCTAAATTTAGTAAATGTGACTCTTACAGAAATAAAATGTAGTATTTAGGCCACTTAATTTCAAAGGAAGGACTAGCAATTGATTTAGAAAAGGTCAAGGCCATAGTAAATTGGCCCATACCAAAGGATGTGTCTATTGTCCATTCATTTATGGGAATTATAAGATATTACTGAAAATTTACAAAGGGATTTTCAAAACTACCACATCCTATTACATCTTTATAGAATAACGGAGTAAAATTTGAATGGACAACCAAATGTAAGGAAAGTTTTGACAAACTAAAATGTATACTTAGAGTGGCTCCTATAGGAAAAATTGCATATCCAAATAAAGATTTTACAGTTTGCACTAATGCATGTATGGATGGGCTAGGAGGAGCTTTAATGCAAGAAAACTCATTGGTAGTTTATGAATCTAGAAAGTTAAAAACACATGAAAGAAATTATGCTATATATGATTTATAACTAGTTTTTGTAATGCACGCCTTAAATATGTGGAGGAACTATCTATTAGGGAAGAAATTCACTCTAGTAACATATCATATTAGCTTGAAATATCTTTTCATCCAACCATATCACAATTTCAAACAAACTAGCTGGATAACATTCCTTAGTGAGTTTGAGTTCCACATTAAGCATATAAAAGGAAAAGAAAACAACAAAGCATATGCTTTGAGAAGGCACTCCTATACTTTAATGGGGGTATCCATCAACAGTGTTAGGACAAATTTGGTGGAGCATATTAAAAATTCAATAGCCATTGATCCTAAATACTTGGAAATTCACCAAAAATGGCAGAAGACTAACATCCGTGATTATGCTATAAAATCAGAAAATTTGTTTATTTACAGAAAATATATATTTATTCCCACTATGAATGCCTTGAAACAAACGATAGTAGATGAGTATCATAAGAAACCATATGTAGGACATCCTCAATATCAAAATATGATAACAACATTAAGAACTAATTGATTTTGGCTAGGTATCAAGAAAGAGGTGGAAGAATATTTATCAAAATGTTTAGAATGTGAACAAGTGAAAATATAACATCAACACCTAGTCGAGTTGCTGAACACAGTACTTGTCCCTGAATAGAAGTGGGAATAATTTCCTTGGATTTTATTATGGGACTACCAAAGACCAAAAGTCACCAAGACTCATTATGGTAGTGGTAGACACCTTTAGAAAAGCCACACATTTCATACTTGTACAACCCACTTATGGTACATCACGGATTTCCAATATTTTGATGAAGGAAAAACTTCAATTATGTGGAGTACCAAAGATGGTAGTGCCTGATAGGGATGCCAAGTTCACCTCGAAATTATGGAAGGCATTGTTTGGGGATATGGAAACTCAACTAAATTTTGGAATTTCATATCATCCTAAAATGGATGAACAGAATAAGAGAAACAATTAGATTTTAGAGGACATGTTGATGATGCATGTCATGGACAGACCTACTAGATGGGAATATTTTCTGCATTTCGAAAAATTTTCTTATAATAATAGCTATCAAACATCCATCAAAATGATCCCTTATGAAGGCATGCATTGCAAAAAATACCATACACCCCTCAAATGGAGTCAGTCAGAGGATAGATTGATACTCAGACCAGATGCTTTGTAGGAAATGGATCAAATAGTATAAAGGATTCGGAAAAACATAAAAACTGCACAGGACAAGCATAAAATCTATGTAGACAAAAGGAGGACACACAAGGAGTTCAAAATTGGATATCATGTCCATTTAAGGGTGAAATCAAGAAAAAGTACCTTAAGGAAAGGACCGTGTACAAAATTGGCACCACAAATTTGTGGGTCGTTCGAAATTTGGATAGAATTGGACCCGTAGGTTATCAATTAGCATTACCTAGCTATATTAAAGTACATAATGTTTTTCATGTATCTTTTCTTGGGAAATATGTACATGTTGGGTCTCACATAATTGATTGGAAATTAGTTTAGGTGGATCCCGAAGGAGACTTCCTTGCAAAACCTCTTTGTATCCTATATACGAAAGAGATCTTGCTTAGGAATTGAGCCATCACTCGGGTTAAGGTGCAATGGAAGCACTTTAATCCCGAAGAGTTCACATGGGAGTGGGAAGATGAGATGCAAAACAAATATCTAGCACTCTTTGAGGGGGAAATATATGGGAAATAGACATTGGGGGTGGTGTTGATAACAATAGGGGGAGGATGTAATACCCCTCCATTTCGGTAATGTTATTTTTTTCGTTTAGACTGATTTATGTTAAAATGGATGGCGAAAAATCCATAAATTACATTAAAATTATTATGTAATAAAAAATTTTATCAATACATAAAAAACGGTTGAAAGTACCCAAGATTGAGACAAATGAGTAAGAGATTCTTGCCAAAGAAAGAAAAACAAAAATCTCATTAGTGGATGAGATTGAGATAATTCTTCCATGATAAGGACTTCTAGATAAGATTTATGTTGGGTCCCTATAATACTAGAGATTACCCCATTACTATTGTAGTTATACCCCTTATTAATATTGTTGTGTCCGTATTGTCCCCATATTTTTATTACTGTGCCCCATAGAATCCCTCTATTGTTATTTTTGTGGCTTTATATTATTATTGTTAGGTCGGCTGGCTTATATTGTGACTCCTTAGACTCCTATATACAGAAAGGAGGTTTTATCATTTGAATCATCCAAGACTTATTCATTTATGTACTGTAAAGGAGGTTTCCCCCTCGAAGAGGCTGAATTCTAAGGTGTTGATATATCTTTTCTATCTTTTCTTGAGCTGGTTTAATAACATTTGGTATCAAAGCTTTGGATTCTAGGGTTTCGCTGCTCCAAACAGGTCATCGTGGCATTTTCGCTATAACTTTTGTCTGTGATGTTTCAGAAGTTGAAAAAAAACCCATTTGAGAAGACATCGCATTGCAGCTCGGGTCTGAATTTCAGAGCTTTTTGCACTATATTTTCGGAGATATGATCTGAGGAAGTTGGTCTTTTTGCAGACTCCTAAATTACAATCCAAACAGGTGACCTGGGGAAAATCATCATAACTTTTTCTCTAAGCATCAGATTTAAATTTCATAAAAAGGTATAGAAAGAGGACAGACTGTAGTTTATTCTACATAGCTTTTAGAGCCAAAGGTCGAAACAGGGACACGTGGCACATCGTAAAAGTTTTCTCTACTGAATTAGTCTATAATCAGGTCACTATGGGAGATTTGGCATAACTCTTCATTGGAGAACCCAATTGGGGCCAGACTAGTGGAATTGGAAAGAGGACATAGAGGGCTACCGCAAGATACAATTTCAGAATTGGGTGATCTGAAATTACAGAGATACATCAGAGGCAATATCAAGCTCCTACAAAGTGAAAAAAGGTGTGTATATTTTTTTAAATGTTTGCTTAAGCTTGGTTTGAAA
>APFE030330666.1:207263-267827 GCA_000404065.3 Pinus taeda
AATGTGAACATCATGTTGGATATTATCCTTTAAAGACCCTATGAACACATCAATCCTATGCTCCTCTGGAATATCTTTTACCCTTATGTTCAATTTTTGGAACTCCTCAATGTGCTCCATTATTGAACCCTTTTGTTTGAGACTTATCAATTGGCTAAAAAAAGTGTTGCTTTTTGTTTCCTCATAATGTGCCATCAATTCTTTCGTAAAAATTGCCCAAGTGATAAATTGTTTACGAGAGAAAAGCCATTGATACCATACGTACCTTTTGTGTGTTTTGCACATTATTGAGATCGAAAAATTGCTCCATCAGTAATATCCATGTTGCAAGATCCTTGCCATCAAACTTCCTGATATCAATTTTTGGAATATGGTGGGTCTTCGATCCAACATTAGAGTCTATGGAATCATGATTAACATTTCTTTTGTTCTCGTCATGAGTTTCCTTTACTACACTTTCACCCTTAGTGACCCTTTCTTGTATCAACTTATTCATATTTATCTTCAATTCTTCCATGTTTGTCTTCAAATCTATCTTCAAAGAATCCATCTTAGCTTCCACATCATTCATCTTAGCTCCTACACCTTTCTTTAAACAATCCATATTAGATTTTGTTCCTTTTTGTGCAAGTGACACTTGTTGCACTTGGTCTCGTAATTTTGATATATCATGTTGCATTTCTTCCTCTTCTTCATGAGTCATGCTAGAGCTTTCAGGTCGCCTACTAGGTTTTTCCATTTTCTTTCTTCGGGGCATAAGTTACTGATAATAATGCTTCACTATGCCCTTTCAATTCCTTCAAAATAAATTTTCAAACCAAGCTTAAGCAAACATTTAAAAAATATACACACATTTTTTCACTTTGTAGGAGCTCGATATTTCCTCTGATGTATCTCTGCAATTGTGGATCATCCAGTTCTAAAATTGCGACTTGCGGTAGCCCTCTATGTCCTCTTTCTAATGCCACCAGTCTGACCCCAGTTGGATTCTCCAATGAAGAGTTATTCCAAATCTCCCACAGTGACCCTATTATAGACTAATTCAGTAGAGAAAACTTGTACGACGTTCGACGAGTCATTGTTTCGACCTCTGGCTCTAAAAAGTATATAGAAGAAACTAGAGTTCATCCTCTTTCTACACTTTTTACGAAATTTCAATCCAATTCTCAGAGAAAACGTTATGACAATTTTTCCCAGGTCACCTGTTTGGAATGTAATTCAGGAGTCTGAAAAAATACCAACTTCTTCAGATCATATCTCCGCAATTATAGCGCGAAATGCTCTGAAATTTGGACACGCGATTTAGCGCGATGTCTTCGCAAATGGGTTTTTTTTTCAAATTCTGCAATCTTGCTGAAAAACATTTATATTAAAAATGCCATGATGACCTGTTTGGAGCAGCGAAACCCTAGAATCCAAAGCTTTGATACCAAATGTTATGAAACCAGCTCAAGAAAAGATAGAAAAGATAGATCAACGCCTTAGAATTCAACCTCTTTGAGGGGGCATCCTCCTTTACATTACATAAATGAAAAATTCTTGGATGATACAAATGAAAAGACCTCCTTTCTATATATAGGAGTCTAAGGGTTCATAACATAATCAGAGCCTACATAACAATAGTAATGTAAGGGCACAATAATAACAATAGTGGGCTTCTATGGGGCACAATAGTAACAATATGGGCACAATAGGGGCACAAAAATATTAATAAGGGGTACAACTACAATAGTAATGGGGTAATCACTAGTATTATGGCAACCCAACACACCCCTTATGAAGGAGAGAGAAGTGGAGAAAAAGGATTGAACACTCAGTTTCCAATGCAACACTGAATAGACAACATATAAAGCAATGGGGTATGTTATAATCAGATGTCAATGTGAGTAAATATGCACCCTTAAACCTTAAATTATACCATGATCGTGTGGTTGATAGTACCTAAAAATATCTATGTGCATTACAAAGGATAAACTTAATAGCATAAAGGCATATCTATACATACCATTACATATTCACATGCAGGTGGATAAACCTAATAACAATAACATGAATTTTATAATGAACTAGAAGTAAACATAACATGTATCAAGTAAGTGGTGTACCCCAACATGGGTTCTATGCACTTTAATGTGTCTATTAAACTTAGGAACACATGTTAAAATTTCATTGCAGGTTAGAGTGGTAAATATTGGTTGCAAGTTAGGTATAATATTAGGATAGAATAATCCTATCAAGGTCAAATAATGAAGTGATTAAAAAAATATATATACCTTAGGGAACATATATAAATTTTAAATATATTGTGGGTTTGTGACACTCAAAAGCTACAGAACATTCAGGAGCAACCCAACCCCTCCAGGTGTCCAACGCATAATACAACTTGATGTTATGCAGAATTAGACCCCCAGTCACTCCCATGAAAATCCTCCCATGTGACTAAGAGCCTCCAGTCTCTCCCATAAGAAGGCATCCATGTGATTTCATACCCCACATACAAACTTGTATGATTATCTAAGCTTACTTTGAGGTCCAATGGTCCAACCTCACTCTGACAATATGCATCTCCTACTCTATCTTCAGTAACTTATTAGAATCATAACATACCAATAGCATCTTGATGACCTAAATTGCATATATTGACCTCATGATGCATGTCTGAACTATTATACATGCATAGCCATAACCATGAAAATGCATGCATAACAACACATAAACACTAACATGCATAAAATATGCATATACAGCCGACATGCATTCATGCAAAACACATCCCAACAACAAAGTCAACAACTTCTACATCTCAACGCAACTGTAACACCGAACATAACCGTGCATACATAATAAGCACATATACAACTAACATGCATTCATGACAAACACATTTCGCCCATCCAATCTAAAAGTTGAAGCATGCTATGGTACCACTATGTAACCCCCTTCCTTCCACATTTACCCAAGATAATTGATCCAACAGGGTATACATGTGAGAAAGAGTTACTACGATATTATTCAACTTCCCATGTATAGTTAAGGAAATGGAACCAAAAATACAAGATCAATATGACCTTCCTCAGAAGCTATAGAACCTTGAGGAGCCAACTAACACCTCCAGTTATCCAACCCCTAAGAAAAATTGATGTTATGTTGAACTAAACCCATAATTTCACCCATGACAAGTATTCCATGCGATCAAGACCCTCTACTCTCTCCCACAACAAGGCATCTATGTGACGACAACCCTTTTCAGGTAGTTTTCTGCCAATGACCCTGAATTCCGAGACATATTTTTAGGTCTAGGAATCAGGACTCTACCCATAACTTCATGAAAATTCCAGAAATTGTTAATAACTATGAAATAAGGCTACTAATTTAAAAACTTGAACAAGGAATTTACCTGACCCCTACCATCCATGATAGGCATTCAATGAAACATATCATAAACATGTAATGTGCAGGTCATACATACACATTTGAATGTAGGGGCCTCATACTTATCTGAGAATCATCAAGAAGAACCTATGCCTCCTCATAATAATTGCAAGATCATGTATGAGGTCATGCATTCAATAAGGTTTAATGTATTAATCAAAACATGATGAGATCCATAACTCAATCTTGTCATAAAACATGCTTATAACCAACAAATAACCAAAGAAATACCAATGATGAAACCGCCATTAAAGAAACATAATGAAAAACACATTTACTCATGAAATATGAAACAAAAAAGGATCTTATATTAACCTATAAAAATCCAACCAAGTCATTGACTTCCACCTACCTCCCGACCAAAGGTTGAGCTCAAACAAATATCTCTTTCAATCAACCATCATCATTCCATACTCCAAGCATGAATGCGGGATCTCATAGAATAAACAAAGAACACCAAACCACCACTTGCAAAGGTCAAACGATCTCACCCCTCAACCAATGGTTCCACCTCACAATTGGACATAAATAACCATCGCGTGATTGGTCTCTACCCAAGTTATTTAGGGCTCTAGTGTGGTTTTTCTAACCAAGGCTTCTAGGACTAGTAACTCAACCCACAAAGGGCTATAGAGTGTTTGTCCAACCAAGGCTTCCAATACTAGGAACTCAACCCAAGATGTTACAGGGCTTCTAAATCGTTTGTCCAACCAAGGTTACAAGAACTAATAACTCAACCAAGAGCCATAAGGAACATGAGAACCAATCAGAAAACAAAAGTGAACCCCACAACACCATGTCTATCCAAGAAATGGAAAGGCTAGGAATAGTCGCTGACAATCTGGGCAATCCTCAATGCCAATGACATATCATAACCAAGACACCACATGCATGTTCCAAGCATGCCAAAACGAGCAAAGAAACCATACATGCAAATTGATACCTACAAAGAAAACCCAATGTAGCTCATGATATGACTGTCCCCTTGCACTTTGTTGCTCTTTTTTTCTACATTCTCCAAATCTCAAGTATGCCACAATACTCCAAGAGTGCTCGAAGAAAACTCTAAGTATGCAAGCACATGAAAAAGATAATAGATTAGAGAGCTCCAAGATAAAACTTACAAAAGCTAACACTAAAAAAAAGCCATTAACAAATCCTCATAATCCTTTTTATCATTGAGGCCTATATTTTCTTCATTTTCCTTCATTTTCATCCTCATGCAAATTTGTGACCTTTAACCTTCATTTTCTCCTATTTTCCTTTATTTCCATAAATAAAAAGCCAATTAACAACTCTTTGCCTTTTCCATTTACTTTTCTGTTTTAATTAGCCATAATAAACCAAATAAATACTCACTAAGATATTTTACCCACCATTCATCCCAGAATACGTGTCACATGACCTTCTTCTTATAATTTTTACATGAGTTTTTAATCGTGGTTGCTACAACATGTGTCAATATGAAATTTTCTTTAATTAATTAATTTGAGATAACTTAATTAAAATACGATAACTAATTTTGAGATAAATCATAATATTTTTGTTATGAATTCTACTATGAATATTCAAGCATATTCCATAGAGATTAACCTCTAATATCAACCTATTAATTACTAATAATTAAATAAAAATGTACAAAGCATATTATGAAATAGACATGTCAGACCTATAAATTGCATGTATGGTGAGCCCTACAATAACCGAAAAAATGAAGCAAGAGTGAGGGTGGGAGTCATAAAAAGAATCTGAATTCCTTGAAAATGACGAAACCCTGAACTAGTTGGAAAATAATCCCAGTGTGGGCAATGCACCTACAAAACCAAGCTAATACATTATCAATAGAAGAGGCCATGCTAAATAAAAAGAACAAATATTAGGAAAACCTAACCAATAGGGATGTCATAACATACAACTGAGATCAATTTAAAGAAAACAAATATTTTTCTCTACCAAGAGAGAAATTCGTACCTATAAATCCTAATCAGAGATAACTGTAAGGGTTGGAGAAATGAGCCATGTCTCCATGGTGATTTTTCACTAACAAATGATTAGATACACGGTACTGGACAGATGACCAACACTACAAACACACCAAGAGAAAATGACGATTGAGGAAAGGGAAGGGTAATGAAATGGTGAAGTTATAATAGGTAAGGGTTCGCATGGTGAGATCCCAACCCTTGATCTCCATATTTTCATCCTAGTCATTAAAGTGTGCTAATGTGGTCACATGCACCCCCTGTGAAAGGAGGGAGACGTAGTGAAAAAGAATTGAACACTAAGTTTCCAATGTAGTGTTGAATAGACGACATTCAAAATATTGGGATATCGTATAATCAAATGTTAAGGTGATTAAATACGAACTGTTAAACCTTAAATAATACCATCATCACATGGTTGATAGCACCTGAAGATATCTATGTCCATTACCAAGAATAAACTTAATAGCATAACGGCACATCTATACATACCATTGAATATTCACGTGTAGGTGTAGAAACATAATAACAATAACATGAATATTATAATGAACTGGAAGTAAACATAATATTTATCAAGTAAGGGGTGTACCACAACATGGGTTCTATACACTTTAATGTGTGTATTAAAATTAGGAACAAGTGTTAAGAATTAACTACAGGTTAGAGTGGTAATATTGCTTGCAAGTTAGGTATAATATTAAGATATAATCAGCCTATAAGGGTCAAAAAGTGGAGTGATTAAAACAAAATGTATATATTAAGGATGGTTCTCAAGGTTCATAATGAATACCCTATCGACAATATCATCATCGAAAAATAAGAGCATATAAAATGGTGAAACTAATATAGTATATATATATATATAAATATATATTATATATATTATAGATATATATATAGATATAGATATAGATATATATATAGATATATATCCAAAAAAATGAAGAGATAAAAATGGATTGTGGGTTTGTGACACTTAGAAGCTACACAACCTTTAGGAGCCAACTAACCCATTTAGGTGTCCAACCCCTAAGAAAACTTGATGTTATCTTGAAATAGACCCCCATTCACTCCCACGACAAGCCTTACATGTGATTGAGAGCCTTGAGTCGCTCGCACAACAAGGAATGTATGTGGTTGCATACGCTACATACAAACCTGTGTGGCGATATGCACATTCTTCAAGGTCCAATGCTGAAACCTCACTTTAACAATATGCATCTCATACTCTATCTTGACTAGCATATTAGCGTCATAACATACCAATAGCATCATGATGACCTAAATTTCATGTAATGACCTCACAATGCATGTCTGACCTATTATGCATGCATACCCATAACCATGACAATGCACGCGTAACAACATATAGACACTTACATGCATAACAAATGCATATATAACCAAGATGCATTCATGATAAGCACATCACAACAACAACATCATCAACTTCTACATCTCAACACAACTATAACACTAAACATCACCATGCATGCATAATAAGCACGTAGACAACTAACATGCATTCATGATAAACACATTTTGCCCATCTAGTCCAAGGTTCATACCATACTCTAATACCACTATGTAAAACCCATCTTCCTTCATTTATCAAATCTAATTGATCCACTAGGGTAAACATGTGATGAATAGTTAATATGATATGATTAAAATTCCCATGTATAGTTAAGGAAGTGAAACTGACAAGAAAAGACCAATATGACCTTCGTCTGAAGCTATAGAACCTTTAGGAGACAACCAACCCCTACAGGTGTCCAACCCCTAAGACAACTTGATGTTATGATGAACTATACCTCCAATCGCTCCGACGACAATCATTCCATGCAATCTAGACCCTCCAATCACTCCCACAACAAGGCATCTATGTAACTATATCCTTTTTCAGGGAGTTCTCTGCCAACAACCTTGAATTCTGAGCCACTTTTTAAGGGCTAGGATTCAAGCATTCGCCACGAAGTTCATAAAAATACCAAAAATGGTAAATAAATATTAAATAAGGCTACTAATGAAAACACTTGAACAAGGAATTTAATTTACCTCTACCATCCATGATAGGCATTCCTTCAAACATATCACACACATGTAGTGTATAGGTCATAAATAGACATTTGAACGTAGGGTACTCATACTTAATTGAGAATCATTAAGAAGGATTGATGACTCCTCAAAATAATTGCAAGATCATGTACTACATCATGCATTCATTAACATTTCATCTATTGATAAAACCATGATGAGATCCATAACTCTACTTTGTCATAAAACATGATTTTAACCAACAAATAACTAGAGAAATACCAACGATGAAACCACCATTAAAGAAAAATAGTGACAAACACATTTACTGATGAAATATGAAAGTAAAAAGGATCTTATATTAACCTATGAAAATCCAACCAAGTCATTGACTTCCATGTACCACCCCACCATTGATTGGGCTCAACCAAATCTCTCCTTCATTCAATCACCGTCGTTCCATATTCCAAGAATGAATGCGGGTTCTCATGGAATGAAGAAAGAACACCAAACCACATATTCCAAAGGTCAAACCACTTTAACCCTCAACTAGTGATTCCACCTCATAGTTGGACATCAATAACCATTACCCGATTGGTCTCTACCCAAGTTGTCTAGGGCTCCGAAGTGCTTTTTCCAACCAAGGCTTCTAGAACTACTAACTCAACCCACGAATGATGTTGAGCTCTAGAGTATTTGTCTAACTAGGGCCTCCAAGACTAGTAGCTCAACCCATGAAGGGCTCTAGAGTGTTTATCCAACCAAGGGTTCCAAGACTAGTAATTCAACGAAAGATGTTACAGGGATTCTAGAGCATTGTCCAACCAAGGCTTCAAGAACTAATAACTCAACCCACAACCATAAGGAACATGAGCACCAATTAGAAAACAAAATCAAACCACACAACACCATGCCTATCTAGGAAATGGAAAGGCTAGGCATAACCACTGTCAATCCAGGCAATCATGAATGCCAAGGACAGATCATAACCAAGAAACCACATGCATGTTCCAAGCATTCCAAAACTAGCAAGGAAACCATACATGCAACTTGATACCTACAAAGAAAACTCGATGTAGTTGATGATTTCATTGTCACCTTGCACTTTCTTGCTCTTTTCTTTCTTCTTTCTCCAAATCTCAAGTATGCCACAATACTCCAAGAGGGCTCCAAGAAAACTCTAAGTATGCAAGAGTATGAGAAAGAGAATAGAGTAGAGAGCTCCAAGATAAAATGGACGAAAGCTAACACTAAGAAAAATCCATTAATAGATGCTCAGAATCCTTTTTATCATTGAGGCCTCTATTTTCTTCATTTTCCTTAATTTTTCCTTCAATTTCCTCCTCATGCAAATTTGTCACCTTTCACCTCCATTTTCTCCTATTTTCCTTTATTTTCATAAATAAAATGCCAATTAACACCTCTTTTCCTTTTCCATTGCCTTTGTTGTTTTAATTAGCCATAAGAAACTAAATGGACAACCAATAAGATGTTTTACCCAACATTCATCTTAGAATGTGTGTCCCATGACATTGGTCTTATATTTTTTAGATGATTTTTTAACTAGGGTTGTTACAACATGTCTCAATATGACATTTTATTTAATTACTTAATTTGAGATAAATTATTTAAAATATGATAACTAAATTGGAAACAAATCTTAATCTTTTGTTTATGAATGCTACTATGAATATTCAAGCATATTCCATAGAGATTAAACCTCTACTATCCATCTATTAATTACTAATAATTAAATTAAAATGTGGAAAGTGTATTCTAAAATAGAGATGTCATATCTATACATTGCATGTAGGCGAGCCTTGAACTAACTGCAAAAATTAAGCAAGAGTGAGGGTGGGAGTCATAAAAAGAATCAAAACTAGTAGAAAATGAGAAAATCTTGAACTGGTGGGAAATTAATCCTGCTGTGGGTTGTGCACCTACAAAACCAAGCAAAGACATTATCAATAGAAGAGGCCATGCTAAAGAAAAGAGAAAAGAGACTAGGAAAACTTAGCGAGTAGGGATGTCATAACATACGAGTGAGATCAGTTTAAAGAAAAAATCATTTTTCTCTACAAAGAAAGAACCTTTTACCCATAAATCACAAGCAGGGATAAGTGTAAGGGATAGAGAAATGAGTCATGTCACCATGATGATTATGCACTAACAAACAATCACATGTAGGGTATTGATCAAAGAAACGACACTGCAGAGACACCAAGACAAAATGACGACTGAGGAAAGGGAAGGGTAATGAAATGGTAAAGGTATGATAGGTAAGGGTTCGTGTGGTAATATCGCAACCCTCGATCCCAATATTTTCATCCCACTCTTTAAAGTGTGCTAATGTCATCACATTCACCCCTTGTGAAGGAGGGAGACATTGTGAAAAAGAATGGAACAGTCAGTTTCCAATCCAGTGTTGAATAAATGACAATAAAACCATTTGGATACTGTAAAATCAGATGTCAAGGTGATTAAATAGGCACCGTTAAACCGTAAATTATACCATCATCACGTGGTTGATAGCACCTGAAAATATCAATGCCCATTACCAAGAATAAACTTAATAACATAATGGCACATCTAGACATACCGTTCTCTATTCACGTGCAGTTGGATAAACATAATAATAATAACATGAATATCATAATGAATGGGAACTAAACATAATATGTATCAAGTAAGGCCTGGTGTACCCCAACATGGGTTCTATGCACTTTAATGTGTCTACTAAAGTAAGGAACAAGTGTTAACAATTGATTACAGGTTAGAGTTGTAATATTGGGATCAAGTGAGGTATAATATTAAGATATAATAAGCCTATAAGGGTCAAATGAGTGATTAAAACAAAATCTATACCTTACATATGATTCTCAAGGTTCATAACCAATACCCTATCCAAAATATCATCATAGAAAAACAAGAGCATGTAAAATGTTGAAACCACTATATATATATTATATAATTATATATATATTATATATATATATATAATAGATATAGATATATATATATATATATATAATAATATGATATATATATATATATATATATCCATAAAAACAAAAGAAAAAATGAATTGCAGGTTTGAGACATTCATAAGCTACAGAATATTCAGGATGCAACCAACCCGTTCAGGTATCCAATCCCTAAGAAAACTTGATGTTATGTTGAACTAAACCCCCATTTGCTCCAATGACAAGCCTTACATGTGATTGAGAGCTTCCAGTCGCTCACACAACAAGGAATCTATTTGGTTTCATACCCCACATACAAACATGTGTGACGATCTGCACATACTTTGAGGTCCAATGCTACTACCTTGCTCTGACAATATGCATTTCCTACTCTATCTCGACTAACCTATTAGCATCATAACATTCCAATAGCATCATGATGACCTAAATTGCATATAGTGACCTCATGATGCATGTATGACCTATTATACATGTATAACCATAACCATGGCAATGCATGCATAACAACATATACACACTTACGTGCATAAAAAATACTTATACAACCAACATGCATTCATGAGAAACGCATCCCAACAACAACATAATCAACTTCTACATCTCAACACCACTGTAACACTGAAGTTCACCATGCATATATAACAAGCACATAGACAACTAACATGCATTCACGATAAACACATTCTACCCATCTCCTCCAAGGTTCAGGCCATGCTCTGATACCACTATGTAAACCCCATCCTCCTACATTTATCAAATCAAATTGATCCACCAGGCTAAACATGTGATGAAGAGTTAATTTGATATGATTCAACTTCCCATGTATAGTTAAGGAAGTGAAACCTACAAGACAAGACCAATATGACCTTCCTCAAAAGCTACGGAACCTTCAAGAGCCAACCAACTCATCCAGGTGTCCAACCCCTAATAAAACATGATGTTATGCTAAACTAGACCTGTAATCACTCCCATGACAATCCCTCCACACAATTGATACACTCCAGTGACTCCCACAACAAGGAAACTATGTGACTATAGCCTTTTTCAGGCAGTTCTCTACCAATGACCTTGAATTATGAGCCACTTTTTCAGGTCTAGAACTCAGGCCTTTGTCCAGAACTTCGTGAAACTTCCAGAAATGGTAAATAACTATGAAATAAGGCTACTGATCCAAACACTTGAAAAAGGAATTTACCTAACCCCTAATATCCATTATAAGCATTCCATCAAACATATAATAAACATATAATGTACAGGTCATAAACACACATATGAACATAGGGGCCTCATACATATCTGAGAATCATCGAGAAGGACTCATGCCTCCTCATAATAATTGCAGGATCATCTATTGGGTCGTGCATTCATTAAAATTTCATCTATTAATGAAAACATGATGACAACCATATCTCAAGTTTGTCATAAAACATGCCTATAATGAACAAAGAACTAGAGAAATACCAATTATGTAACCACCATTAGAGAGAAATAATGAAAAACACATTTACTCATTAAATATGAAATTAAAAAGGATCTTATATTAACCTATGAGAATCCAACCAAGTCATGCACTTCCATGTATCACCCGACGATAAATTGGGTTGAACCAAATCTCTCTTTTAGTTTATCACTGTCGTTCCATATTCCAAGCATGAATGTAGGTTCTCATGGGATAAACCAAGAACACCAAACCATGAATTACAAAGTTCAAACCGCCTCAACCCTAATCCAGTGATTCCACCTCACATTTGGACATCAATAACCATCACCTAATTGGTCTCTACCCATGTTGTCTAGGGTTCTAGAGCATTTTTTCCAACCAAAACTTCCATGAATCTTAACTCAACCCACAGATGATGTCAGGCTCCAAAGTATTTGTCCAACTAGGGCTTCCAACACTAGTAAGTCAACCCATGAAGGGCTCTAGAGTGTTTGTCCAACCAAGGATTCCAAGACTAGTAACTCAACCGAAGATTTCATGGGGCTTCTAGAATGTTTGTCAAACCAAGGCTCCAAGAAGTAGTAACTCAACTGCTAGCCATAAGGAAGATGAGAACCAATCAGAAAACAAAAGTGAACCCCACAATGCCATGTTTATCTAGGAAATGCAAAGGCTAGGAATAACCATTGTCAATCTAGGGAATCTTCAATGCCAATGGCAGATCATAACCAAGAAACCACATGCATTTTCCAAGCATGCCAAAAGTAGCAAGGAAAACATACATGTAACTTGATACCTATAAAGAAAACCTGATGTAGTTGATGATATCATTGTCCCCTTGCGCTTTCTTGCTCTTGTTTTCTTCCTTATGCCAGAATACTCCAGGAGTGCTCCATGAAAACTCTAAGTATGCAAGAGTATGAGGAAGGGAAGAGGCCTATATTTTCTTCATTTTCCTAACTTTTTCCTTCAAGTTCCTTCTCATCCAAATTTGTGGCCTTTCGCCTTCCTTTTCTCCTATTTTCCTTTATTTTCATAAATAAAATGCCAATTAACACCTCTTTGCCTTTGCCATTGCCTTTGTTGTTTTAATTATCCATAATAAACTAAATGAACAAACACTAAGATGTGTTACCCACCATTCATCACAGAATATATGTCCCATGACCTTGTTCTTATATTGTTTACATGATTTTTTAACCAGCATTGTTACAACATGTGTCAATATGGCATTTTCTTTAATTAATTAATTTGAAATAAATTAATTAAAATATGATAACTAACATGGAGATAAATCTTAATATTTTATTTATGAATGCTACTATGAATATTCAGGCATATTTCCTAGAGATTAATCCTCTAATATCCACCTATTAATTACTAATAATTAAACTAAAATGTGGAAAGTGTATTTTGAAATAGACATGTCAGATCTGTAAATTGCATGTATGGCGAGCCCTGCAATAACTGAAAAAATTACGCAAGAGTGAGGTTAGGAGTCATAAAAGGAATCAGAATTGCCTAAAAATGAGAAAATCCTAAACTGGTGGGAAAAGAATCTTGGTCTTGGAAATGCACCTACAAAACCAAGAAAATACATTATCAACAGAAGAGGCCATGCTAAAGAAAAAAAAAAGTTACTAGGAAAAATTTGCCAGTAGGGATGTCATAACATATGAGTGAGATCAGTTTAAAGAAAACAAATTTTTGTCTATACCAAGACAGAAACTTATACCTATAAGTCCTAACCAGAGATAAGTGTAAGGGCTGGAGAAATGAGCCATGTCTCCATGACGATTGTGCACTAACAAATGATAAGATATAGGGTACTGATCGGACAACCAACACTACAAAGATACCAAGAGAAAATGATGATCAAGGAAAGGCAAGGGTAATGAAATTGTGAAGGTATAATAGGTAAGGATTCACATGGTGAGATCCCAACCCTCGATCTCCATATTTTCATCCTAGTCATTAAAGTGTGCTAATGTTTTCACATGCACCCCCTGTGAAGGAGGGAGACGTTGTGAAAAAGGATTGAACACTCAGTTTCCATTGCAGTGTTGAATAGATGACATTCAGAACATTGGGATCCCATTTAATCAGATGTCATGATGATTAAATATGCACCCTTAAACCTTAAATTATACCATCATCGTGTGGTTGATAGCACCTAAAAATATCCATGTCCATTACCAAGAATAAACTTCATAGCATAAAGGCACATCTATACATACCATTGTGTATTCACATGTAGGTGGATAAACATAATAACAATAACATGAACCTTATAATGAACTGGAAGTAAACATAATATGTGTCAATTAAGGGGTGTCCCCCAACATGGGTTCTATGTAGTTTAATGTGCATATTAAAATTACGAACAAGTTTTAAGAGTTGACTATAGGTTAGGGTGGTAATATTGGTTGGAAGTTAGGTATAATATTAAGATATAATAAGCCTATAAGGGTCGAATAGTGGTGTGATTAAAAGAAAATGTACACCTTTCGGATGGTTCTCAAGGTTCGTAAGCAATACCCTATCCACAATATCATCATAAAAAAAGAATATCATGTTAAATGGCGAAACTACTATAGATATATATATATTTATATCCAAAAAAAGGAAGAAAAAAATGGATTGCGGGCTTGTGACACTTAGAGGCTACAAATCCTTCATGAGCCAACCAACCCATTTAGGTGTCCAACCCCTGAGACAACTTCATGTTATGCTGAACTAGACCCCAACTTGCTTCCATGACAAGACTTACATGTGATTGAGAGTCTCCAATCACCCATGCAACAAGGAATCTATGCGGTTGTATACCCCACATAAAAACCTATGTGACGATTTGCACATACCTTGAGGTCTAATGCTGCAACCTTGCTTTGACAATGTGCATCTCCTACTCTATCTTGACTAACATCTTAGCATCATAACATACTAATAGCATCATGGTGACCTAAATTGCATATAAGGACTTCACAATGCATGTCTAAACTATTATACATGCATAACCATAACCATGACAATGCATTCATAACAGCATATAGACACCGACATGCATAACAAATGCATATAGAACCTACACGCATTCATGACAAACACATCCCAATAGTAACATCGTCAACTTCTACCTCTCAACACAACTATAACGTTGTACATTACCATGCATACATCATAAGCACATAGACAACTAACATGCATTCATGATAAACACATTCTGCTAATCTAGTCCAAGGTTTAGACCATGCTCTAATACCACTACGTAAGCCCCATCCTCCTACATTTATCCTATCTAAGTGACCCACTAGGGTAAACATGTGATGAAGAGCTAATATGATATGATTAAACTTCCCATGTATAGTTAAGGAAGTGAAACCAACAAGAGAAGACCAATATGATCTTCCTCACAAGCTACAAAACCTTAAGGAGCCGGCCAGCCTCTCCAAGTGTTCAACCCATGAGACAACTTGATGTTATGCTGAAATAGACTACTAATCACTCCCATGACAATCCTTCCATGCAAATGAGACCCTCCAGGCACTCCCACAACAAGGCATCTATGCGACTATAGCATTTTTTAGGCAATTCTGTGCCAACAAACTTGAATTATGAGCCACTTTTTTAGGGCTAGGACTCATGCCTTTGCCCAAAACTTCATGAAATTTCCAGAAATGGTAAATAGCTATGAAATAATGCTACTAATTCGAACACTTGAACAAGAAATTTACCTGGCCCCTACTCTCCGTGATATGTATTCCGTCAAACGTGGCATACACATGTAATGTACAGGTCATAAATACACATCTAAACATAGGGGTCTCATACTTATCTGAGAATCATCAAGAAGGATTGATGCGTCCTCATAATAGCTACAAGATCATCAATTATGTCATGCATTCATTAACATTTCATCTAATAACTAAAACATGATGAAATTCATAACTCAAGTCTATCACAATATATGTTTATAACCAACAAATAACTACAGAAATACCAATGATGAAACCACCATTAAAGAAACATAATAGCAAGGACATTTACTCATGAAATACTAAATGAAAAAGGATCTTATATTAACATATGCAAATTGAACCAAGTCAGGCACTTCCAATTACCACCCAACCATAGATCGAGCTAAACCAAATCTCTCTTTCAACCAATCACCTTGATTCCATATTTCAAGCATGAATGTAGGATCTCATGGAATTAACCAAGAACACCAAACCAGAGATTCTGGTTGCCAAATCACCTCAACCCTCAACCAATCATTCCATCACACAGTAGAACATCACTAACCTTTACCAGAGTTGTCTCCACACAAGCTATTGATGGCTCTAGAGTGTTAGTTCTAGCCAAGGCTTCCAGGACTAGTAACTTAACTTGTTAGGTTCCTATACCAATAGGAGTTATAATTTTGAATGACTAAGGTTAAGCCTTTTAATATTATACATACCTTTTCTTTCTGCAAATGTTCTCCATATAATAAAAAACTAAAAAATGTAAAGAGGGTATGTCCTAAAAGAACAATCAAAGGACAAAAAGAATAAGAGAAGGTCAAAAGAAAAGGAAATTATATGAACCCCCAAAAACAAAGAGACCATGAAAGTATGCAACTCTAAATGCTACTACTATTTACTTTTATGCATAATAATGATTCTATGCAACTTGTTATTCATGCCACAATCCATGGTAATCAAACTGTTTAGTCTTGGTTATTCCATGCTTTGAATGTTATGTTTATAGATCAGAGAATAAAATCTGACCAAAGAGTTTAATCTTGGCAGATCATAGTTAGGTAGAGAAATAAAAGGAGCTCATAAGCTTAATTTGAGCCCTTCGATGATATAAGGTTAGAAATAGGTAGATTACTTTGCAAAATAAAAATAGATGAATAAGGCTTTTATAGCCTAAATGCACCCTAAGAAATAAATAAAATATGTTAGAGGTAAGAAATGGGTAAGTAGAAGAAAGGTTGTTGAATTAGAAAGTTAATTGGATCAAAGCACATGCATCATGCTCAGACACATATTTCAACATGTATGATCAACTATGGAAGCAAAGACAAATATTTTCAAGTTCATATGATTAACTCCCCCTCATTCACTTTTCCCCTTTACTTACTAATTTCCTATCCACAATCATGTTATAAATACTCTTAATCCTAAAAGTCAAAGAGGCTCAGAGCATTTGTCTGACTCTTGGTGGGACCGGATCCTCGTCTTAATGATTTATGGACACAAGTGCTAGAATTCCCTTCATGAAAACATTTTGCCTTCATAAAATCCATCTCCCCTCATCACCCTAAGAAAACCACTTTTCCTAAGGTTTAAACTCAATTTGACTAAGACAAATGAAAACCCCCAATGTAAGTCCCTTTTCGCTCAAAAATCCACAAAAGCCTTTTATCATAAGTATTGAGCGTATAAAAAGTTAAGTGTGCAAATGCATATACTTTACCCCTATTACTTAAGAAAACCTCACTCTGCTCATTTAATATTAATTATTATTTTTTATTGTATAAATCCCGATATAAAGCCTTCTCCAATATATGAAGAAAATCCCTAATTAAAATACCCCAACCCTTAGTTTTAATGAAAACTAATAGAAATACCCATATCCCGATACAACTTTACTTATCTTACCTCATTCCGGTAAACCTAAGTTAATATTGTTAAATAACCTCACCTGATTCCCTAATCCTGCAATTAAGCCCTACCCAATCACTTAACCTAGGATTAATCCCTAAACTAATCCCAAACAACAGCGATTAAACCCTGGGCCACCCCAACTGTTGTTCATTTCCTCCGTGCAGTTTCTCCGCCCGACAACCATCAGATCACAATCAACCAAATCTAACAGACCACAGCCATATCATCCAAGCCTAATAGCCTACCTTTACCCACTTGATAAGGTGGTTTTCCCTAAACCCTTGATGGCTACGTGTCATGCTCTAACATACATCGAGTGACCCATCTGAAAAACCACTTATACCACAAAACTGGTGCGACGACCCTTAAAACTAGCTCCCCGTTGTTCCGATAAACCACCTATCCTCCGTCAATATGAATTTTGCGCCATATTCAAAAGTTTCCTGTTAAAGACATCAAGCCTTGAAAACTCATGGTTTCAAGCCTTTCGCCCGTTTAACAGTGTAAACCCTTAAAACCCTTCAGTGCCACCCTAAACCTTTGTGATGCAATTCAACCTCCATTTACATCCGAAACGATGCCACGACCCCTTCCCTAAGCATCTCTGTGTGAATAAATCCATCAAGTTCCTATCAACATGACCAATGTTTTCTTAATTATTGTTGAATTTTGCATATAACCAGTCAAAGACTAGAGCCTGGATAAACAGTTCTGATACTAGTCGTAGAACCTATTTACTGCAAGACTCAACAAAGGAACCTATCAAAAGCCTATATTCAGAAGAAGAAGACCAATATACAAGGAATGAATATGAAGACAATTACAAACAAGGCTGAGAGGAAAACACATATACAGAGCCTTGACAATCAAAACAGATAGAAGATGCAGTTAGAAGACAAAAGATAAAACACATAGAGACTTGATCAAAATCCACTCGCCCATGCTGATACACATAAAAAAAAAGGAATTTACCATTGAAACACACAGTAAAAGTTTAAATTGTGCAGTAAAGGGAAAAACACAGTGAAGGATAAAGACAGGTCATGAGAGTGAAAGAGTATTAGTGACATAGATTATCAGATGAATGCCAAAAGTAAATAAAACCTTCAGCATGATAATTCACGCAACAAAGAGCATAAAGAGCTAAAAACAAAACATAATAGCCAGAAATACCACAATAAAATGGACAGCATGAATGCAGTTCGTTAGCTGCCTCTATCTTCCTGCAAGAAGATATTTGTATTTCCTAGATTAAATCTCAAGTCAGTTTGAGATATTTTTAATAAAACCTTAGTACAAATACTTCGCAATTGGAAGTATGTAGTGTGGATTATTAGACATTTTTATGGACTTCTTGATCAAAAGACTGTAAATCCATTGGAGCATTAACCGAGCCTACAAGCTAGATTGATGAATAAACACCTAATATTTTAGAGGATTCATGTGTAGAGCGAAGTGTAGACAAGCATTTTCTCACGTTGTTGTTATCTCTTAAAGTTTATCCATAATGTTTATCGAAATCTGAACATCATAACTGGAAGTATTATCTCAAAATTTATTTAATTACACTTTCTTATAACAGTTAGGAAAATACATTTTTTCTACTGATAATCTAAGTTAAGGAATTCCTAATTGCTCCTTACTTTAGGTTGTTTCTTTGTGATCTATAACAAAGGATTCTTAATTTCCCTTTGTTTCTGATTACCCTCTATTCCTTGTTTCAATACTAGTCTGAGAATTCTTAATTTCTCTCTCACCCTGGTTAAAACATTTTCCACCCTCTAGCCTAAAGCCTACACTCTACTTCACTATCTTGCCCTTTGAACATTCCCTTTAGTGAGTCGATCCAGTCCTATTTCTCTTTCGTTGACTCCATAGCCCAATGGACTAGAGACATCATCCTATGCATCTGTTTAAAGATTCCCACCACCCAATCTTCAACACAAATCAAAACCCCCTTGAACTTTCATAACTAGCCTAAAATCCCATCAAACAAAGCTTAATCATATAGAGAGAGCCCTCTTTGAGCATAAAGAAGGCTAGGTCTTGATCTCCAAAAGTGGTTTGTGGTTACCTCGGTAATCGCTTTCATTAACCTTGGGAAATTATTGGGTGATAACATAGTGGCGAATTCACTAGGGAGAACTAACATTTTTTTCAAAAGTGTTTTACAGTTTTAGATCTGATCTATGATGGTGGATAGTGACCAAACACACAAAGGTTAAAATCATCCACTTGGTCACTCCAAATCAATTTCACAATCAAGACTCCACTGGAGGAATGAACTTGAAAGAACTATATGAAAAGATCAGGCTTTTAAATTGTATTGTTATCCAAGACATTATGTTCTTTCTCATTGATAAAGTTTTTCAATATGTATTCTATTTTAGAAAATATTTTAGATTAGTTTTTTATTATTTCCCTTTGAAAATTATATATATAAAGTTTCCTTACACATTTGAGAAGCATTCTTCTAACTCATATGAAGATCATTTTCCAATTGAGTAGCATCAAACAAACAAGACTAATCATACAATCCCTATATATATTCTTGTACCTTATAAAGTTCCTGATAGATATAAGCCACTCATCTTACCCCCTATACTCCATGTTTTCCGTAACAATTATTACAAGTATCTCCCTAGGTTTGATGGAGAGAATGGTATCGCTGCCCAGAAACATATTCGATTTTTTGAGAACTATCTAGACTTATTTGAAATTGATGAAGATGATGTTATGATCATACTTTTCACTCTTTTTTTGCAAAGTAGAGTAAAGAGTTAGTTCAAGAATTTACCTATTGCAAGCAACTCAATTTTCCAACATTTTGTCAAATTTTTCCTTGATAGATGGATAATCAAGTCTATTACTCAATGCCATCAAATATAAGACCTCACCCTGATTCAGCTCTTTTGCATTATCCAAGGGCATTTGATCTAGAGATAGAATTTCAGCTAAGAGAAAGAAACCCCTCAACACTGGAACAGATGCAGAGCATTGCAGTAGATGCAGAAGTTAATATGCAAATTAGAAGAGAAAAGTTGAAAGTAGAAGCAAAGGAAAACAACATTGCAGAGGAAAAACTCGACATTTTCATGAAGAAAATAGAGGAGAGGATACAAAAGATCACCATGAAAGATAATTCTTTTGTTCAAAATCACCATGACAAATTTATTTTGCGAAAGGAAGAGGTTGAGAGCCATGAACATGTTCCTACTTATTCCAACTACCATACAACAGAAGATAGATTCATAGAGAAATATGTGGAGGATAAATCTCTTGATCTGATGTGTATGTTTGATTATTACTTCTTTTGATAATTTGCCTAGATATGATCAGTATGATGATAATCATGTTATTCAAATCCAAACTAACTTTATAGAGAAATTAGAAGATAGTTTGGGGAATAAGGAAATTTAGTTTCAGTGGTTTGAAAACAGTGACCATCTAATCCATGTAAGCTATGAAAGTGAGGAAAAAAGTGCAGAAAAATTGGAAATAAGTGGAGCCTCTTTTCCTCTTCATTTTGAATCATTTCAATTTTTAAAAGAAATGTGGTATAACATCTAAAGAAAAGGATGATAAGCTTGTAGAAATCTATGAAGTTCCATTCAAACCTATATGCAATAAGTTGCAGCAATCCTGTCAAGTTGTTTATAATCCAATAGCTAATAGGTTGGGTAGTGAATGCAATTAGAATTATTCTCCATTGACAGACTATGAGACTCAAAATCAAGATAATAAAGGTTTCACTAGACAAACATATCAATTAGTAGAAATATCATCACAAAGCTCATCTGAAAGTCTGCAGGGGGTTAAAGATAAAGGTGACATTTCAATTTCATGGCATGGAGGCCATCCAAAATAGTTGTGCAGTTTCTTAAATAAGTTGAACAATAGTTGATATATTTTGGAAGATCCTTTTATACAGTTCTTAGAGTCTACAAAGGAAATCAAGTATTTCCTTATATTCTCATTAAATGACAATGTTATATTTGGCTTTAGAACCTCAGTTTTAATCACAAACAAGCCCAAGCAACAAAATTCACCAATGTATATGATGATTGAATGGTTGCATTGGTTGTTTCATTTTACCTAACCAACAGTCAGAAAACTGATTAGATCAAGTAGGTAGGATTTCAGTTTGAATAAATTTAGTTTTCCAACAACAAGTTTATGTTAGATGATATTTCAATTTGCAGAAAAGGGTGTATTTTCAGTTCAAGAGTTTCAGTCACAAATATTATTCCAACAAAGCATATACATGTTTGGGATTGGCCCAATGGAGTAGGCTACTAATTTATGGTGTTCTTGACATTTCCCAAGGAAATGCCATCCCTAAGTGGAGCCACTATTAGGTTTCTATACCAATCAGAGTTATAATGTTGAATGACTAAGGTTAAGCTTTGTAATATTGTACATACCTTTGCTTTCTACAAATGTTTTCCATATTATAAAAAAACAAAAAATGTAAATAGGGTATGTTCTAAAAGAAAAATCAAAGGAAAAAAAGAATAATAGAATGTCAAAAGAAAATGAAAGTATATGAACCCCAAAAAACAAAGAGACCATGAAAGTACGCAAGTATAAATGCCACTACTATTTACTTTTATGCATAATAATGATTGTGTCTGATGAGCCCCATAAATGAGTAATTATATGGGCTCATTTTGCCTCCTAACTTAGATTAGTCCACCATTCTCATTATTTTATTGCATGTTTTTTATTATATTTATGCTAATAGAGTGAGTTGGGTTGGTCATTATGCCATGGAGTCTAATGTGTGTTTAATGCAGATTTTTTGTCAATTTTAGAGACAAAGTCAAAGATTTAATGGACATTTGGTAGCAAATATTCGAAAAAGTCAAGGGATAGGATTTATAGGAGGGTATCCCCCTCATTTATTGCTCCCCACTTTAAATTCTCCATCATGCAGCCTGGAGCACAAGTAGCGAAATCAATGCACCAAAGAGGCAATCGAGCAAGTGGAGGATAATTTTTGTTTATCTCAAGTTTTGGGAGCCAAGCCTCCCTAATTTTAAGGAAGTTGTTGGGAGCTTCAGTTGTATAAGTAGAGAGGCCTAAGGCCTCATTAGGTTGTTGGAATTTAGTCAAATTTTCAAACTTTTGTTGTAGCATTGTTCTGCTCAACTTCGCGCTTACTTTTGTTGATAGTTTCATGTAATATTATTATTATTTTGATAATGAACATGACATCTTGTTCGAGCTAGCATTGAGTTACCTCAAAGGGCTGAAGCTCTTGGGTTAGGGCCCAATCCAAGAAGAAAATCTCCTCTTGTTTTGTATTTATTGTTGTAGCAGGTTGAGAAATGATAGAAGAAGATACAAGAAGGCCATCAAAAAAGCCTTGGCCTCCTTTTTTCCCTTTGGGACCATGAACTGAGGCCAAGACCCTCTTGTTGCCACAAAAAACACAAATTTTCCTTTTCCATAGGATTTTTAGTGTTGCAACTTGTTAGAAGGTTGATTCTTTACTCTAAATCTATTTCATCATGCTCATTTCTATCTTGCAATAAGTTTCCTTCCATGCTTCTTTCCATGTATCATTTTCCAACATTTTTTTTCCATAGCTCATGATCTAGATTAGCTTGATGCAAAATTCTATTTTTTTCATGTACTTGGGTTCCTTACTTGCTTAATCTCAGTGTTTGATTTTCAATTCTCTGGCAGCAAATCTCTTCTTGCAATAAGTCAGCCAATCATCCATCACCATTCCTCTTTGATCTAAGTTCCATAGGTCACCCGAAATCCCTCACAAATCTGCCTTAGTTTTTCTGCACTTTTCTCATGAACTTTTCTCTCTTTCCTTGAACAAGTCCAACCATCTTTCTCTTTCTTGTCCCTTCCTGATGAACCCTAGACACCTTATCACATCACCCTAGCCTTTAGCTATCCTTTCCACCCACTTTCCCACCTTCAAAGCCTCCAAAACTGCTCTCGGCATCCTCTTGTAAACCTCCTGCAGCCTCCTGTAGATTTACTTGTAAGTGTCTTTTTGAAGTCCGGTTGTAGGAAAAAAACTCTAGAAGGCCACCTAAGAACTCCTAGGACCCAGCCACACCTTCCTACACCTCTAAAAACTCCACAGTCACCCTCCATCACCACCTAACTGCTGCCACATTCACAAACAAATAAATTACATACATGACAATTTCACCTAAAAATACATAAAAATTCAAAAACATGTTTTCTTCTCATTTCCTTCTAGAAATAACTTGAGTAGATGTTGTTTGCTTCCTAAGTAGGTAATGGCATCATTTTATGGTTTTTCATCTCTCTCTCTGCAAAAGGAATATCAGTTGGTTAATTAGGGTTTGCTAGGTTTACTTTACATTTCAGTCTTCTTTCCCTTTCCGCAAGTAGAGTAGCCCCTGTAGAGTAAGCTTCCTTTGTTTCAACACATATAGAGCTTCTTTAAATTCATAGAAGTTTTCTTGAGCTCCTAGTGATCTTGCGCTAGGTGACCAAGTGACAGCCTGGAGTAAGAGCTAGTACTTGTGTATACATCACCATCGCTTCCAAGTTTGTTACGAACTACCGGGTTGATAAAAGTAAAGTAGGAAGATCAGGAGTTGCAACATTATTGCTGCAAGACTGGTGCTCACCACTTTTTGGCACTATTGGTGGGGAAGTGTCAGAGTATTTTTTGATTACTTATTTTCTTCTATTTTCTACTACAACATTCTGCTAAGTAGTTTCTTTCTGCAAAAGTAGAGTAGTTGTTTCTTTCAGTTTCTGCATTTGCTTTTCAATTTCTATAATTTTCATTCCAGCAAAAGTAGATTAGTCATTTCCTTGCTTTCATTTCAATTCTACAATTACCATTTCAGCAAAAGTAGATTAGTCATTTCCCTGCTTTCCTTTCAATTCTGCAATTTCAATTCCAGCAAAAGTAGATTAGTCATTTCCTTGCTTTCCTTTCTGCATCTCATTTGTTTCCTTTTTAGTTCTGCAATTTGATTTCAGAAAGTTCATTTCAGTTAGTTGCAATTTGTTGTTCAACCAATTTCAGTTTTTTAGGTTCAAGCAATGAAAAAACAAAATCCAACCAAAATATTTATTTTCATGCCTCATAGTAATAGAGATAATTCGGGAAAATGTTTGCCCAACACCCCCACTGCTTCACACAACCAACCTCCTCTCTTCTTTGGTGGTTGCAATCAAGAAAAACCCTTAGGTAACAACAAGACATATTTGAAGAACCTGTAGGGGAAGGAGAAGAAGAAAACATTCCTCTGGAGCCAATGGCTGAAAACAGAAATGTTGGGAGCAGTACCTTTTCTTCCAAATCATCCATTAAAGGTGAGATTGGAAGCATACTGGAACACCTCAAGAGTGAGATGATGTAGAGTCCGACCATGAAAATGGATGCCTTACATATCAAAAGCAAACAAGAGGAAGTAGAGAGGGCTTTGGCCATTTTTCGCCCTAGGTGCACCAGGAGGCATCCTAGGAATGAATGCCCATTGAACTCTATAAGGGTTTATTTAGTCTGCGAACAAGATCATTCTACAGATAAGTGCTCTTCCTTGCCTAGACTTAAAGCTGTATACTACAGGGCTGCAGGAGTCACTGAGCAGATCCATTACATAAACCAAAGGGGGCTGCATTGACCTAGACCATACTAGCAGGGGATGCAAGGGACATCTCAGGCATACTACAACCCCAACTAAGTCACATCCATACCTTCTTGGGGCCCCCCGGCTCATCCTTCCTAGTCCACACCTCCTCCTTCGTCATTCACATCTCCATATCATGCCCAACCAACCACTCATTCATTTCAACCCTATGCTTAGCCAAAACTTCAGTGGAATGCATCTCATCAGGGGTGGAGGCCCTAATACATCTATCTTCCCACTCTTCCGCCTCCACCACCTACCCAACCACAACCCCATCCACATCCATCTCAAATATACACTCCCACTCAACTACCATTACCACCATTTCCAAACCCGCTCATTGAAGTAGCTCAACCCAATTACAATGTTGAGGTCCAACACTTCCAAACAACTCCTCTTGAGCTCAATGATATTCACCATAGCTCAGGAAGAGTATTGCAAAAAAGAGATTATATTGATATCATTGAAGGACCACATCCAGCAGAAGAAGATTCAGAAGAGAATATCAAAGAACCATGGGCTGCACTTGATGAAGAGAAGACATCAAAATCAGAGATCGAGAGAGCTCCCTCGTGGTTTGAATCAAATCCTCCATGTATTCAAGAGAAAAATCAGCAAAAAGAGGAAGATATGAAGGTCATGGTAGAAGAAGACATGAAGAATGATCCAAATTAGCAGAAGGGCCAAGGACATCACAACTATATTGAGAAATGGTTCCAGACAGTCACTAAGTTGTAGCATCACTCTCTTCCTCAACTATGCTTGATCCCTTCAAAGTCAAATCATTTGGTCTTTGAAATTTGGATATATGTCAAAGCATACATTTCTAGCCTCCACATCATTTTGTCTATCATCTAGATGTGCACATGGCTCCATTGGAAGTATTCTTATACTTGAAAATGATTTTGGTTTTCAAGTAGGGTAGGGTAGAGAGAAAAAAAATGAAAAATAAGAGGAAAAAATAAAATAAAAATCTAAGGTGAAAATCTCCTTGGAGGCGCCTCATATTGGCTCATTGGTTGAAAACCTCCATGAGGTGGCCAATGGGTTAGAAAGTAGAAAAAAGAGGAAAAAGAATAAGATCCTTGGGTGAAAACCGCCCTTGGAGGTGCCTAGGGCAGACAACTAGGGTGAAAACCTCTTTGAGGCGCCCTAGTTATGTTCAAAAAAAAAAATAGAGAGAAGGAAAAGGAAAAATGAATTTTCAGTTGTATTGCAGGTGCACAAGGACTACAGGAAGCAACAACAGGTGCCAAGGAAGCTTTGAAACCAATAACAACACCTATCCTACCTTCTCTCATCTTTGTCCATCATTTCTAACCATTCTTCTGCCTCACTGTGTTTTTTCCAAATACTGTGTATCCTATAGGAGGCCCTCTGTGTTCTATAGGAGGCTCCTGTAGAAATCACAAAGAGCCATAAATGGATTTTAGAAATATTTTGAGGGGCTCGGAAGTTTCATGAAGAGCATGTATGCCTTCTGACATATATCCACCATCCTGGCCATTCATCCCACACATGCACCACCTCATCATCATCTATTTCTTTCCTTCCTGCCAAAAAACACAGAAACCAGTTTTTAAGAAAAAATAAAAAGTTAAAAGGAACAACACCTCTAAATCTCACCTGCAGCTTACCAAATATCTCTCCGCCTTCATTAGCATCTCTGGTATCATCCTCATAGCTCCTAGCACAAAAATCAACTAAAAATTTTGAAGCGAGAAGCAGCTACAGGAGCTCCTATAGGATTTCCTGTAGCAGCTAATACCATTAAAATCAAGCCAGAGTAGCAAAGGAAGTGGGACCAGGGGATTGAAGAGGAAATCTAAAGTTAGATCTAGCCAAAGGATACCTCCACAAAGAAAACAAGCCACACATCAGATAGCAAAAAGCATGCAGCAGCAAAGGAAGCAAAATGCACCACAACATGAACATTTGACTTGTAGGTAAGTGTCTAACCCTCTCCTATGTTGTATATATGTAATTGAAAATATGCATAAGTTAATGAGATTGATAGGGTTGAACGAGAAAAGGTAGCCAGTTAACTAGCCACCCTCATCTAGTTGACTGCGCTCATCCGGAGATGCCACCACATGTGTGCCTAGTCAACTCATAGAAAATCCAAAAGGACAAGTAGTGGAAGGTATACAAACGCTGATGCAATGATGGGAAGTGATTGTGGGAATTAGTCATGAGGAGTCATGATGACAAAGCCGTGGGGACCAATGGTCCAAATATCGCAACATACCTTTTTGCCATCTCACCCCATCATCGGAAATATCTCAAAAAAGACATAAGTACTCCTCCTCGAAACTCCTTCACCACCTTTTCCTCCATTTCATCCTCGTCCACTTAGCTGCAGCAAGCTCTATACCACCTCCATAGCCTTGAAACCATCGTTCTCTATCATTTTCAGCCATCCTTCTGCTAGCGGCATTCTACAGGAGCAGTAATAGGTTCTATAAGAGCACCTATAGCCAGTCCTACAGTAGGGGCAGTAAGCAGTTTTTAAGGAGAAAACACAGGGTTTTTGCTCGAATTCCGGCTTGAAGAGGTAGGTTCTGTACATACCCACCTTGATTATTAATATGTTCAAGGAATGATACAGTTTTAATGAGGAATTGAGCCTATAGAGAAAGAGGAATTCCATAAAAAATATTTTGCCTGTTTCTCTTAAAAAACATAGTTTTCCTTATTTTCCTGTTTCCTTCAAAATTCTTGTCTCCATCTCTATTTTGGGTATTCAAAGGGGGTATAAGCAAGATGATAGGGGGATTAATGAGGAAGGAGCCCACAAATTCAGCTAGGATCCATGAACATCTTGAAGTAGTAGCCATTTTTACCAGGGAAAATTGGATGCCATTCTTTGAAAAAACCTGAGGGTTTGATGAAGAAGTGGCTCAAGAGTTTGCCTTTCTTTAGTCCCCCACTCGTGGACCCATGCCAATACTACTTTGAGGGGTATCTCCATGGAAATCACCCTAGAATTTATCAGTAAGGTTACCAGCCTTCCTCTTGGATTACCTTGGAGCAAAGATGAAAAGCCAATTGGACAATGTGCCAAGAAAACCTTCTTCCAAAACAATGAACATCTTGTAGAAGACAAAAATGGCATTAGAAGAAGAAGCATACCTTACCCTTGGGATGAGGTCAGTTACCAAATTATCAAGTATATTTCCTGTCAAGGGAGGTATAGCATAGTTTATGGCTACCATTTTAGACTTCTCCATGAGTTGAGATATGGCATGGACACTCCAACACCCCAGAAACTTAGCATCCCTTATTTTCTCCTATAGTCCCTCATAGATTCTAGCATTAAGTTGAAAGCAAGAGGTCTAGATCATTTGGCTCACCATGGGTTGATTAAAATATTAGTGGAAGAAGCCCTCCACACCTTCACAATCCCCATAGCATGGGAAATATTTAGGAACATGACAGAAGAGGATGATATAAAGACCCTCACATATGATCACAGTCCTTCTGATAGTGAGGGGGAAGAGCAGCAAGGGGCAAAAGGGGAGGAAAATATGGAACAAACAGAGGAGGAAGACACCAAAAAAAAGAAGAAGGAAACTAAACCAGAGGAGGAAGAAACTAAAACAGAGCAAGAGGAAATAAAACCATTAGAGACAGAGAAGACAAAAAGAAGAGGAAAAATGGGCAGAAAAGATAGAGGTGTCTCCTAAGACCCTAGAAAGAGAGGAAGCAGCTACCCTCACTGCCCTTAGCACCCCAATCAAACCAAAACCAAAGAGGAAGAGGAAAAAATCAATGTATTTCAAGGCTCAGAAGAGAACAAGGATAAAACAGGAAAATCATAGCCATCTTCAACAACGCCTATTAGAATTGAAGATCCACCCATTGTCAAAGGGGAAGAATCTCCCTGGAAAACCCCCAACACATATGAAAGAGGAAGTCCCAGATGTTCCACCTGGAAAGAAAGCGTGCAACTACATGACTCAAAAATAGCTCTAAAGGAGGCACAGACTATTCTAGAGGAGACCCTAACTAAGCTACACGAGACTGAAAAAATTGAGACAAGGGTAGAAGAACAACAAAAGGGGAAGAAGGAAACACCAGAGACTCAAGAACCTGACCCCTAACCTAGATTAGGCTCTTACTACAATCTTCTTGAGGGGGGGGGAATTATTCCACAGAAGTTTGCAATCCCACTTTTCTTTGAGTTAGAGAAAGAAACGATAAGGAGCCATAGATTGATGCAAATCGCCAAGTCCAAGGGGGTAGAGGATATTGGCCACATGGAGAACATTATTAGAGAAATGGGCAGGGAGTTAAGTGTTGTAAGACATAGAAATACAATCACAAGAACTCACTCAGAAACAGAAAATGAGTTCCTAAGAAGACAGCTGAAAGAAAAGGAGACACAATTGGCATGCATGGCTAGCTAGTCTATGGAGGCATTGTAGTGCAGAACACCAGAAAAACCATATGGAGTATACCTCAAAGACCAATGGCTGCAGTTTCAGATCAAGACTTTGGCACAGAGAGGTACAATGCATTTCCAAGATTATTGACAGTTTATGGAGCTATGTGACCAAATTTCAGCAGAAGACAAGGCCAAGATAGTAGAGTTCTATTTGCATAACATGGCCCTCACCGATATGAACATATGGGATCCCAATGCTAGGCTAGGGGACTTCCAACTGATGGCCATGGCATCATCGATGAATCATGAGGAATTAAGCACAACAGTGATAAGGAAGTTTATGATAAATGGGTAGAATGAGCCCTTGATGATCAAAGCTGAGCCATCAAACCCAATGGCTCTCATCAGAATAGACCAGCTACTTGCAAATAATCCCCAAATTTCCCCTAAGTATATCAATGATCAGGCTCAGGCCAATGCACATTTTGAGGACATGGAAAGGTTACTTGGGGAAGACTGTATTCATGCTTGTATGAGGAGGTGGAACAATCTACCACACAGTCTACAAATCAGAGAGTATCACTCCCAGCAAGGGTGAAAGAAGCCTTAAGGAGAGTGCCACTATACATGCTCTCTATCTAGAATTTGAAGGTCAATTGGATTGGCCTCAAGCTGAGTCCCCCACTACTGCTCAGCCTACTGGAAGGCGGAAAAGAGGAAGAAGAATAACAACAATGGGAAGAGGTCGACAGAAAGGCAGCATTCCATGACAAAGAGGAGGACCTCACATCAAAAGCATGCGATGTCAGGGAGACCATCAGGGCCATCAAAGATGAGGATATGGACTAGTTGCTCATAGGATGAGCAACACATTCAGTAGGGGGTGATGATGAGCGCCATAAATAGGTAATTATATGGGCTCATTTTGCCTCCTAACTTAGCTTAATCCACTATTCTCATTAGTTTATCGCATGTTTTTTATTATATCTATGTTAAAAGAGTGAGTTGGGTTGGTCATTATGCCATGGAGTCTAATGTGTGTTTAATGCAGATTTTTGGTCAATTTTGGAGGCAAAGTAAAAAATTTAACGGAAATTTAGTAGAAAATATTGGAGGAAGACAAGGGAGAGGATTTATAGTAGGGTATCACCCTCATTTATGGCTCCCCACTTTGAATTCTCAATCATGCAACTCGGAGCACAAGTAGCCACATCAATGCACCAAACAACTGAGCAAGTGGAGGATAACTTCTGTTTATCTCAAGTTTTGGAAGCCAAGCCTCCCTAATTTTAAGGAAGTTGTTGGGAGCTTTAGTTATATAAGTAGAGAGGCCTAGGGCTTCATTAGGTTGTTGTAATTTAGTCAAATTTTCGAATTGTTGTTGCAGCTTTGCTCTGCTCAACTTCGAGCTTACTTTTGTTGACAGTTTCATGTAATCCTACTATTATTTTGATAATGAAGATGAGATCTTGTTCAAGCTAGCGCTGAGTTACCTTAGAGAGCTGAAGCTTTTGGGTTAGAGCTCAATCCAAGTAGCCAAGATCCTCTTGTTTTGTATTTATATGCTTTTTTCAGTTTATGAATTAGTTACAGTTAGATAGATTTCTTTCTTAGCTAACAATAGGTTGGTTTTGGTGATTTAAAAGTTTGTTTCCATTTCAGTTTGTTGTAGGAGGTTGAACAGTGATAGTAGAAGATTCAAAAAGGCCATCAACAGAGCCAAGACCCTCTTGCTGTCACAAAAAACATAGATTTGCCTTTTCCATAGGATTTCTAGTGTTGCAGCTTGTTAGAAGGTTAACTCTTTGCTGTATATCTATTTCATCATGTTCATTTCTAACTTGCAATAAGTTTCCTTCCATGCTTTCTTTCCATGTAGCATTTTTCAACATTTCTTTCCATAGCTCATGATCTAGATTAGCTTGATGTAAAAATCTATTTTTTTCATGTACTTGGTTTCCTTGTTTGCTTAACCTTAGTGTTTGATTTTCAGTTCTCTGGCAGCAAATCTCTTTTCGAAATAAGTCAATTAATCAACCATCACCATTCCTCTTTGTTCTATGTTCCACAAGTCACCCAAAATCCCTCACAAATCTACCTTAGTTTTTTTGCACTTTTCTCATGAACGTTTCTCTCTTTCCTTGAACAAATCCAACCATCTTTCTCTTTCCTGACCCTTCCTGATGAACCCTAGACACCTTATCACATGACCCTAGCCTTCAGCTAACCTTTCCACCCTCTTTCCCACCTTCAAAACCTATAAAACTATTCTTGACATCCTCCTGTACACCTCCTGTAGATCCCCTGCAACCTCCTATAGATTTTCCTGTAGGTGTCTTTTTGAAGTATGATTGTAGGAAAAGTCTCTAGAAGGTGACTTGGGATCTCTTAGGACCCATCCACAGCTTCCTACACCTCTGCAAACTCCATAGTCGCCCTCCATCGCCACCTAATCACTGCCACACTCACAAACAAATAAATTACATAGATGACAATTTCACCTAAAAATACATAAAAATCCAAAAATATGATTTTTTTCATTTCCTTCTAGAAATAGCTTGAGTAGATGTTTTTTACTTGCTAAGTAGGTAATGGAAATCATTCTATGGTTTTTCATCTCTCTTTCTGCAAAAGTAAGATTAGTTGGTTAATTAGGGTTTGCTAGGTTTACTTTACATTTTAGTCTTCTTTCCCTTTCTGCAAGTAGAGTAGCCTCTGTAAAGTAAGATTCCCTTTCTTTCATCACATATAGAGCTTCTTCTGAATTCATAAAAGTTGGCTTGAGGTCCTAGTGATCTTACACCAACTGACCAAGTGACAGGCTCCAATAGGAGCTAGTACTTGTGCATACAACATCGTTGCTTCCAAGTTTGTTACAAACTACAGGGCTGATAAAAGTAAAGTAGGAAGCCTAGGAGTTGCAACATTATTGCTACAATACTGGTGCTCACCAGTGTGCCACTTGTTATTCATGCCATAATCCATGGTAATAAAACTGTTTAATCATGGTTATTCCATGCTTTGAATTTTATGTTTATAGATTAGAGAATAAAATCTGACCAAACAGTTTAATCTTGGCAAATCAAAATTAGGTAGAAAAAAGAAAAGGAACTCATAAGATTAATCTAAGCCCGTGGATGATATAAGGTTAGAAATAGGTAGATTACTTTTGAAAAGAAAAATAGATGAATAAATGCTTTCTAGCTTAAATTCACCCTAAGAAATGGAGAAAATATGCTAGAGGTAAGAAATGGGTAAGTAGAAGAAATGTTGTTGAATTACAAAGTTAATTGGAACAAAGCACATGCATCATGCTTAGATACATATTTCAACATGTATGGTCAACTATGGAACCAAAGACAAAGATTTACAAGTTCATATGATTAACTCCCCCTTATTCACTTTTTCCCTTTACTTACTAATTTCCTATCCACAAGTATGTTTAAATACTTTTAATCCTAGAAGTCAAAGAGGCTAAGAGAATTTGTTTGACTTTTGGTGGGACCGGACCCTTGGCTTAATGAATTATGGACACAAGTGCTAGAATCTGTTTCATAAAAACATTTCACCTTCATAAAATCCATTTCCCCTCATCACCATAAGAAAAACCCTTTTCCTAAGGTTTAAACTCAATTTACCTAAGAAAAATGAAAACCCCCCATGTAAATCCCTTTCCGTTAAAAAAACCGCAAAAGCTTTTGTCCTAAGTATTGAGTGTATATAGCCCCATAGGGGTAGGTGAGTTGGTAATCACAATGCAGTGAAGTTCATTAGAAAGACGGGCTTTGTATTGAAGGTCATGAGTTCAAATCCCCTGGACTAGCCCAGAAGCTGTGGAGAGGGGTGGACATAGTTTCCTAGGGGTTATAGTGGTAGTGGTCAAAATCGACCTTGTGTAACATGAGTTGCGAGGCTGCTCTAGTTTCTGATTCCTCTGTAATAAAAAAAAAAAACATATTGAGCGTATATAAATTTAAGTGCGCAAATGCATACACTTTACCCCTTTTACTTAAGAAAACCTCACTCCAATCATTTCATATTAATTATTAATTTTTATTGTATAAATATTCATATAAACCCTTTTCCCGTATATAAACTAAATCCCTAATTAAAATACCCTAACCCTTAGTTTTAATAAAAACTAATAGAAATACCCATATCCAATACAACTTTACTTACTTTACCTAATCCCATTAAATAACCTCACTTGATTCGCTAATCCCGCAATCAAGCCTCGCCCGATCGCTTAACCCATCATTAATCCCTAAACTAATCCCAAACCGTTGCTATTAAACCCCTGGACCCCCCTCAACTCGTGTTTATATCCTCTATGCAGTTTCTCCTTCCGACCACCGTTAGATCACAATCGCCCAAATCTAACGCAACACAACCATATTGGCTGAGCCCGATAGCCTACCTTTACCTGATAAGGTGGTTTTCCCTGACCCCCTAATGGCTACATGTAATGCTCTAACGTACATCAGGTGAACCCTCCAAAAAACCGCCCACATCACAAAAGCAGTGCGATGACCATTAAAAGCACTTCCTCGTCATTATGATAAACCGCCTATCCTCCGTAAATATTAATTTCACATAATATTAAAAAGTTTCCTGTTAAATACTTTAAACCTTGAAAACCCGTATTTCCAAGCCTTTCGCCCATTTAACAATGTAAACTCATAAAACAGTTCAGTGCCACCGTGAACCTTTGCGATGCAATTCCACCTCCATTTACATCTGAAATGATGCCATGACCCCTTCCTTAAGCATCCTTGTGTGAATAAAGTCATCAAGTGCCTATCAAGCCGACTGATGTTTTCTTAATTATTGATGAATTTTGCAGATAAGTAGCCAAAGACTAGAGCGTGGATAAATAGTTCTGATACTAGTTACAAAACCTGTTTACTCGAAGAATCAATAAAAAAACATGTTAAAAGCCTATATTTAGAAGAAGAAGACCAATATACAAGGAACAAAGATGAAGACAATTACTCACAGAGCCGAGAAGAAAACACTTATATAGAGCTTTGAGAGTCGAAATAGAGGAAACAAATAGAAGATGGAGTTAGAAGACAAAAGATGAAACTTATAGAGAATTGATCAAAATCCACTCCCCAATGTTGATACATGTAAAAACAAAGGAATTTACTATTGAAAAACACCGTGAAGGATAAATACAAGTCATCAGAGTGAAAGAGTATCAGTGACATAGAGTATCAGATGAAAGCCAGAAGTAAATAAAACCTCCAGCGTGATAATTCAAATAGAAAATAGCATAAAGAGCTAAAAATAAACCGTAACAGCTAGCAATACCACAATAAAAGGGACAACATGAAAACAATTCATTAGCTGCCTCTATCTTCTTGCAAGAAGATATTTGTATTTCTTAGATTAAATCTCAAGTCAGTTTGACATATTTTTAATAAAACCTTAGTATAAATACTTCACAATTCGAAGTATCTAGTGTGGATTCTTAAAAATTTCTATAGACTTCTTGATTGAAATACTGTAAAGCCATTGGAGCATTGACTGAGCTAGCAAGCTGGATTCATGAATAAAGGCTTGATATTTCAAAGGATTTGTGTGCAAAGCAAAGTGTAGACAAGTATTTTCTGACGTTGTTGTTATCTCTTAAAGTTTTTCCATAATGTTTATCTAAATCTAAATGTCCTAACTGGAAGTATTATCTTAGAATTTGTTTAATTACATTATGTTATGATAGTTAAGAAAATACATGTTTTCTACTGATAATCGAAGTTAAGGAATTCTTAATTGCTCCTTAGTTTAGGTTGTTTCTTTGTGATCTATAGCGAAGGATTCTTAATTTCCCTTTGTTTCTGATTACCCTATGTTCCTCATTTCAATCCCGCTCTGAGAATTCTTAATTTCTCTCTCACCCTAGTTCAATCATTTTCCACTGCTCTAGCATAAAGACATGCACTCTACTTTGCTATCTTGCCCTTTGAACATTCCCTTTAATAAGTTAATCCATTCCTGATGCTCTTTTGTTGACTCCATATCCCAATGGACTAGAGAAATCATCCTATCCATCTGTTTAAAGATTCCCACCACCCAATCTTCAACACAAATCAAAACACCCTTGAACTTTCATAACTAGCCTAAAATTCTCTCAAACAAAGCTAGATCCTATAGAGAGAGCCCTCTCTAAGCATCAGGAAAGGTACTGATCTCCAAAAGTGGTTTTTGGTTACCCCGGTGATCTCTTTTATTAACCTTGGGAAATTACTGGGTGATAACACAACCCACAACTGATGTCAGACTCTAAAGAATTTGTCAAAGCATCACTTGCAAGACTAGTAACTCAACACACCAAGGGCTCCACAACATCTTCCAACGAAGGATTCCAAGACTAGTAATTCAACCCAAGATCTTACAGGGCTTCTAGAGCGTTTTTCCAACCAAGGCTCCAACCATAAGGAACATGAGCACCAATCAGAAAACAAAAGTGAAACCACGACACCATGACTATCTAGGAAATGGATAGGCTGGGAAAACCAGTACCAATATAGGAAATCCTCAATGCCAATAATAGATAATAACCAAGGAACCACTTGTATCACTACAAGAAAAAAGGTCATTGGTGAGGGTCATACCTGTGATTGACCTTTAAGGTCAATCACTAATTTCACATATGGTGACGGTCCTTAAAAATGTGTCATTGTAAGTGTATATAGTGATGGTCCTTTAAGATTTGTCATCGAAGCCATTTCCAATGACACTTTTGGTGAGTGTCGTTAAAGCTTTGTCACTAATTCTCTCTTTGGTGACACTTTTGGTTAGGGTCGTTAAAGGACCATCACTAATTCTCTCTTTGGTGACACTTGTAGTAACGATCTTTATTTAACCCTCACTAATTCTCTTTTTGGTTACTTTTGGTGATGGTGAAAAAATGTTCATCATCATTGATCATTCCAATGAGTTTCTGATGACGCTATGTACCTATTACTATATTTTTTTATCAGAAGATAACAATTTAAGTACATTATTGTGGAGTCATTTTCATTATGTGTCCAACGTCACAGTGGTTAGAGTCAGTGAATTTGTTAAGAAGTAATTAATGTGTATTATTTCCCTCAAGTAATAAGAGTATAGTTTTCATATGAGTCAACACATGATTCATCTCTATTAGGTTTATTATCTAGCAAATTCCCTTTAGATAAAGTTCCACTAGTGTGTGTAGGAATTTTATTATTTAATACATAATCAAGATCTGTCAATTCTATAAATGAGAGAGACCTAGCACTCCTCAACACTCATGGAAGGCATGAACATGCTTTGGCACACACTAACATTCCTTGGCACTTCGCATGCCTTGGAATATATTTGTACTTGTAACATCATTGTATGTACAACATCTTTCCATGAGTACGCCACCCAATCACATGATGGCATGACCTAGCATATCATAGCACTCCCCTAACATGCATTGGCAGACCCTGTAGTCCCTAGCATGCTCTGGAACAACTTGGCATAATATTACATTGACATACATTAGCACTTGGCACACATTGGCTCTTGGCATGTATTGGAACCTATCATTAGTGTGCGTAGCATGCCCCTTTTGAAGAAGATAAAGTTTTGAATTATTAACCCTCTTATGTGTTCCTTTCCTTGAATTTTAGCTTCGTTATTCCTTTTATTTCCTTAAAACTTCTTGATGCATATTGGCATACTCTAGCACCTTGCACATCCTAGCATGTCTTAGCACCTAGCATGCCTTGGCATGCCTTGGCACTATTTGGCACATGTTAGAACACCCCAGAACTACCTAGCATGCTCTAGGTACTTGTTTACATGCCCTAGTATTCCATGACATGCCTTACCAATTCTTAGCATAACTTGTCACTCCCTCCTTGGCATGATAGTTAACACTCATTGACACTCCCTGAAACACCATCATATTCATTCACTTCCATTCGTTTTTTCCTAGTGATCCCTTGTGTTTTCCTAGTACTCCCTAACACTCCTCAAGATGCATTTGCACTCTCTAGCACACCTTAGCACTCTTTTACATGTTCTACCACTTCATAGCATGCATCACACTCCCTGACACACATTAGCACTTTGCACGTGTTGGCACTTGGAAAGTCTTAGCATGTTTGGCATGCGTTGAGATTACTTGGTATGCTTTAGAATGGTTTAATATTAAAGTTATTTGAGATAAATTATTGGAAAGTAGATGAGAAGCAATGGAGGAAGATTTGGCACTTAGAATGCACTGACACTTGGCACTTGGCACCTATTGGCACCTAGTGTTGGTGTGTGTTGCATGCACCTCATTGAAAAGGTAAATTGATGACTTATTAACCCTCTTATGTGTTCATTTCCTTGTATTTTAACTTGTTTCTTCCTTTTGTTTCCTTGACAGTCCCTAGCAAGCATTTTCACACCCTTGCACATCTTGGCATGCCTTAGCACTTGGAACATCTTAGCATGTTCGACATGCCTTCGCACTATCTAACACTTGTTAGCATGCCCTAGAATTCCGTAACATACCTTAGCAGTCATGCCTTCACAACTAGCATTACATTTTTCGATGTCCTGGGAAACTTACATTCTTTAGAACACCTTGGTACTCCCTAGTTTTCATGCCCTCATAGATATCCTTGATTTTTTTACGACTTGGGAACAAAACCAATTCATTAGCAAAACAATATTTTGCCCAAGCCAAAGTTTCCCTTTCTCTGAAATTTCTTTGTCCATGCCTTATCATAACCATAGGCTTGGCTTCTGCAAGTCCTATCTTGAACTTCTAGTTTTCATGCCCTCATAGATATCCTTGATTTTTTTACGACTTGGGAACAAAACCAATTCATTAGCAAAACAATATTTTGCCCAAGCCAAAGTTTCCCTTTCTCTGAAATTTCTTTGTCCATGCCTTATCATAACCATAGGCTTGGCTTCTGCAAGTCCTATCTTGAACTTCTCCTAAAACACTTCATCCTTGGGACACCTGGAATCCATTGACACTCCTTGGCACACACTCTTATTCATTTATTTCAAAGCATTTTCACTTAGTTCTCCCTTGTGCTCCCCTGACACTCCCTAACACTCCTCAATATCCATTGACACTATCTCCCATGTGTTAGCATGGCTTTTCATTCCTTGGCATGCCCTGACACTGCTTAGCTATCATGCCCTCACAACTACCCTTACTTTTTTTTAGACTTGGGAACCCAACCAAGTCCTACCTGAAGTGCAACAACTTAACCAAGTTATAATGACTACAACTAGACTATGCCTTGTTCACATAAGAACTACCTTAAACACATCATAGTCTACTCATGTCCAATCTCAACTCATCCCACTTAACAAGTTACCAAGTCCAGGCTCACATCCAACCATGGCCATAGAACAACTAAGCAACACAATTTATATCATGTCATGCCATAGCACCTGGCATGTCTAACAATTCGTTAGCACTGTGTGGCACGTGTTAACATCCCCTGCATTTCTTGGCATGACTTACACTCCATGGCACACCCTAGTACTCCCTGACATGCCCTAGCACTCTAGCATGCCTTGGAACTACCTAGCATATAACCTTGTCACTACCTCCTTAGAACAATTGGAACTCATTGACACTCCCTATCGCACACTCTTATATATTAATTTCCATGCATTTTGAACTAGTTCTCCCTTGTGTTTTTGTGGCATTCCCTAACACTTGTTGGCACACATTGGCACACCCTCGTACGTGGCACATCGTGGCATGTTTCCCTGACACTCTAGCATTCCTTGGCACTAACTAACATATCTTGTAACTCCCTCCTTACAACACCTAGAAATCATTAACACTCCCTGTCACACACTCTTATTCATTTATTTCCATGTATTTGAAACTAGTGATCCCTTTTGTTTCCTTGGCACTCCATACCACTCCCTGACATGCATTGGCACACCCCAGCACTTATCACTTCTAGGCATGTTGCCCTGGTCTCTAGCATGCCTTAGCACTGCGTACCATACCTTCTTACTCCTGTTGGGTGTCAAGCTTGATTATCTTTTGTATTCAAAAGTTTCATCCATATGTATACCCAGGAAGACTATACACCCCTCCACGCGGGGGGGCAAATCCCCTTGGCTGGGGGGTCCGGGGGCCAGTGATCCCTTGGCAGGGGTTCGAGGGCAGCACCCCCGAAGCTAAAAATAGATGTAAAATTGCCTTGTAAAAGTCTGATAATTTCTAGTCAATATGAGTCGTTGATTAGGCAGATGATCTGATGGTAGAAGTTATGTTTAATTTAGGTTTGTTTGCCCTAGAAGGCAAACCATCACTATATATGACAGAATTGTGTTGCGTCTATGTATATCTGATTCTAAGTGAGGAAGAGAGAGGAGATTGAGAGCGAAGAGGGAACTACAGCAGAGCTACTTTAGGTTGTATCTCTTCAGTTTGCTGGATAATATAATAAAATAAGGACTGGTTGTTTCTCCATGGATGTAACCCAAACTAGGTGAAACATGTATATCTGTGTCTCTTTTGTTTTATCCATTTTCCTTGTTTATATTTCTACGATATTTTATGTGTTCCATTGCTCCGTAATATATAAATTTCCAACAACTGGTATCAGAGCCAAAGGTCTATTTGTCTTATAAACTCACAGGAGAGAAGGGTTCTTGGTTCAAGAGGGAGCAATGACAGAAGATGGTAGGTTTAGGGTTAAAAAATCCAACGGCCAAAACTACCAGCTGTCGAAGATGCAGATGTAGGATTATCTATATCAGAGAGATATGTACCTACCATTGAGTGGAAGGACAAAGAGCCGACGAGTATGGCAGACAAAGAATGGGATATTCTCGACAGAAAGGCACTTGGAGAAATACAGCTATGCCTAGTGGCATCGGTAGCATTTAATATTTCAAAGGAAACGACAACAGAGGGTTTAATGTCGACAGTGGCAAAACTATATGAAAAACCCTCAGCCTCAAATGAGGTATTTCTTATGAAGCATTTATTTAATATGAAGATGCGAGAAGGTGGATCTGTTGCTGATCATTCAAATGATTTTAATACAGTTACAAGTCAGTTAAGTTCTGTAGGGGTAAATTTTGATGATGAAGTTAGATCTCTGTTACTTCTCTACTCATTGCCAAAAAGTTGGAATGGTTTAGTTATGGCCATTAGTAACTCTGTATTTGTACCTAGTACTTTAAAGTTTGATGATGTTGTCGGTGCAATCCTTAGCGAGGAAATGCAATGGAAAAGCTCCTGTGAGACATCAAGTACTGCTTTGACTGCAGAGACTAGAGGAAGAAAAATGGAAAGAGGAAAGAGCCCGGGATATCGCAGTAGTCAAGAAAAGGCAAATGCAAGTCCAGATCGAGGATAATGTGCTGGAAATGCAGGAAGAAAGGACACCTTAAGAAAGATTGCAAGTCTCGGAAGGGAAAACAAAGAGACGCCCAACAACAAACTAATCATGAAGCAGATGTAATAGTTGATGTGTTGCAAGATGATTTGATTCTTTCACTAAAAAATATTATTGATGCCTGGGTGGTTGATTCAGGGGCCTCATTCCATTCCACACTTGATAAGAAACATTTTCTTGATTATGTTGATGGAGATTTTGGACAGGTTTGATTGGGTGATGATAAACCCTGTAAAATCTTTGGAATGGGTACAATTTTCATAAAACAACAAAATGCAAATCAATGGGTGTTGAAGAAGGTAAGGCATGTTCCAAATCTAAAGGAAAATATGATTTCAATAGGGTAGTTGGGAGGTGAAGGTTGCGTAAGTACTTGCACAGATAAAACCTGGAAGGTCACTAAAGGATCCTTGGTAATAATGAAAGGAGAAAAGGTTGGTACATTGTATTTATGCAATGGCATTTCTAATTCTGTTAATGCTTTAACCTCTACAGGAGAAGATACGGCATTTTGGCATCACAGGCTCAAGCACATGAGTGAGAAGGGGATGCAAATTATTCACTCAAGAAATTTGTTGCCAAGTTTAAAGCATGTTGATTTAAAATTCTGTGAGAATTGTGTTTATGGAAAACAGAAGAAAGTCAGATTCCTTAGAGTTGGGAAAGAAAAGAAGAGTGAAAAATTGGAGCTTATGCATACAGATGTATGGGGACCTGCTTAGGTATCATCTCTTGGTGGTTCTCGTTATTATGTTAATTTTATTGATGACGCAACCAGAAAAACCTGGATTTATTGTATTCGAAACAAATCTGATGTATTTGATAATTTCAAGAAATGGAAAGCTTTGGTTGAAAAGGAGACAGGGAAAAGGTTGAAGTGTCTAAGATCAGATAATGGAGTTGAATATTGCAACAAAGAGTTTGATAGGTACTGTTCAAAGAATCGAATTCGCAAAGAGAAGACAGTTCTAGGAACACCACAAGAAAATGGTGTGTTAAAAAGGATGAATAGGACAATCATGGAGCATGCAAGGTGAATGAGATTGCATACAGGGTTGCCTTTACAATTAAAAAGGGCCTTCAAGTTCCCTGGATGGTGGTATCCAAAGGTGGCATGGATAGGTAAAAAGTTAAACTACTCATTTTTAAATACTTTTGGTTGTGAAGCCTTTGTCCACATTAACAAAGAAAATAAAACAAAGCTTGAGGCAAAATCAAAGAAATGTACCTTTATCGGATATGGTGTTAATAATTTTGGTTATTGATTATATGATTATGAAAATCGCAAAATCATTAGGAGCAGAGATTTAATATTCAATGAATAGGTCTTGTATAAGAATCAGTTGCAGGAAAAGAAATAGGAAAAAGAAAACAGAGAATACATAGTGCTTGACGATATCACGGGAAAAGTGATGGTGCCTGAAAAATCATAATGATCTACAGCCACAACAACAACCACAACAACAACAAGCACTTCAAACACCCGAAAGTGGTGTTAGAAGATATACCAAGATAAGTAGTCCCCCTGAACGATACTCTCCTTCATTATATTACATATTGTTGACTGGTTCTGGTGAACTAGAATGTTATGAAGAAGTAGTGTAGGTAGAAACCAGGAAGAAGTCGGAGCAAGTCATGAAAGAAGAGATGGCTCCTTAGCACATAACCAGACTTGGGGCTTAGTCAGGTTTCCTGCAAGTAAAACAACATTGCAGAGTAAATGGGTTTACAGGCTGAAGGAAGAAAATGGAGGAAAACAAAGGAACAAAGCTAGACTTGTGGTGAAGGGGTTTGCATAGAAGAAATGTATTGATTTTGATGAAATATTTTCTCCTGTTGTTAAAATGACTTCAATCAGAACTATTTTAAGTCTAGTAGGAGTTGAAGATTTGCATCTTGAGCAGTTAGATGTAAGGACAACTTTTCTCCATGGGGATTTGGAGGAAGAGATATATATGCAACAACCACAAGGATGTGAGGTAAAAGGGAAGGGGAAACTAGTGTATAGGTTGAAGAAGAGCTTGTATGGCTTAAAACAGGCTCCAAGGCAGTGGTATCTAAAATTTGACAGGTTTATGTCTAAACAAGGTTATACTAGATGTCACTCTGATCATTGTGCTTATTTCAAAAGGAAAAATGATGGAAGCTATATTATATTGTTATTATGTGTAGATGGCGTGCTTATTACAGGTTGTAACATGCAGGAAATAAATGTCCACAAAAGTAAATTGGCAAACTCATTTGCAATGAAGGATTTGGGTGCTGCAAAACAAATCCTTGGTATGAGAACAACTAGAGACAGGAAGAATCACAAATTAACATTGTCTCAAAGTGAGTACATAGAAAAGGTGTTGAAAAGGTTTAATATGCAGAATGCAAAACTAGTTAGTATACCTTTGGCTAGCCATTTAAAATTAAGTAAGGAGGCATGTCCCAAGACTCAGGAAGAAATGGCTCATATGTCTAAAGTTCCATATGCATCAGCAGTGGGAAGCTTAATGTATGCAATGGTTTGCACAAGACCTGATATTGCACATGTACTGGGAGTTGTAAGCAGGTACATGAACAATCTAGAAAAAGAACATTGGATGGTAGTGAAGTGGATTCTCAGGTATTTGAGAGGTACCACAAATCAAGCATTAAACTTTGGTGGTTCAAACATTGCTCTACATGGATATGTTGATCCAGATATGCCAAGTGATAGAGATAACAAGAGGAGCACTACAGGATATGTATTTACTGTAGGTGGAAGAACTCTCAGTTGGGTTTCACAAATCCAAAGTGTTGTTGCATTCTCAACAACAGAAGTAGAGTATGTTGTTGCAACAGAGGCTAGTAAAGAAATGATTTGGTTACAAAGGTTTTTGGAAGAATTGGGTAAGAAGCAAGAGTTGGGCAGGTTATACAGTGACAACCACAGTGCAATACATCCTGCAAAGAACTTTGCATTTCATTCCATGACTAAACATATACAGCTCAAGTACCATTTCATACGGTTAGCATTGGAATATGGACAGTTGAAGCTAGAAAAGATACACACTAGCGACAATCCTGCAGATATGTTAACAAAAGTTGTAACCGGGGAGAAACTGATAATTTGCTCAGTTTCAATTGATATTCAAGTATGATGAAGAAAATAAGAAACAACCACGTCCAAACTGGAGTCATTGTCTAACAAATGAAGCAGCGGTGGAGTTGCTATAATCAGTATCCAAGTGGGAGATTGTTGGGTGTGGAGTTTGATTATCTTATGTATTCAAAAGTTTCTGCCAGATGTATACCCCAGGAAGACTGTACACCCTTCCACGCAGGGGGGTGCAGGGCAACTTGTCCACCTCATGGGGGTCCAGCGGCCAGCGGTCCCCTTGCGAGGGTTCGGGGGCAATGCCCCTGAAGCTAAAAATAGATGTAAAATTGCTCCGTAAAAGTCTAGTAATTTCTACTCAATCTAGGCAGTTCGTTAGGCGAATGATTTGAATGTAGAAGTTACGTTTAATTTATGGTTTTTTGTCCTAGAAGGCAACCTCTCACTATATATGAGCGAATTGTATTGCATCTGTGTATATCTGATTCAGAGTGAGGAAGATAGAGGAGATTGAGAGCGAGGAGGGAATTACAATGGATCTGCTATAGGTTGTATCTGTTCAGTTTGCTCGATAATATAATAAAAGAAGGACTAGTTGTTTCTCTGTGGATGTAGCCCAAACTGGTTGAACCACATATATCTGTGTCTTTCTTGTTTTATGCATTTTTTGTGTTTATTTTTCCACAATATTTTATGTGTTCCATTGCTTCCTAATATATAATTTTCTAACAACTGGTATAAGAGCCAAAGGTCTATTTTGCTAATAAACTCGCAGGAGAGAAGGATTTTGGTTCGAGTGGGAGCAATGTCGAAAGATGGTAGGTTTAGGGTCGAAAAATTCAATGGCCAAAACATCTAGCGGTGGAAGATGCAGATGGAAGATTATCTGTATCAGAGAGATCTATACCTACCATTGAGTGGAAAGACAAAGAAGTCGATGAGTATAACAGACATGGAATAGGATATTCTTGATAGAAAGGTACTTGGAACAACACAGCTGTGCCTAGTGGTGTCAGTAGCATTTAATATTTCAAAGGAAACAACAACAAAGGGTTTAATGTCGGCACTAGCCAAACTATATGAAAAACCCTCGACCTCAAATAAGGTTTTTCTTATGAAGCATTTATTTAATATGAAGATGTCAGAAGGTGGATCAGTTGCTTATCTTTTAAATGATTCTAACACAGTTACAAGTCAGCTAAGTTCTGTAGGGGTAAATTTTGATGATGAAGTCAGTGCTCTGTTATTTCTGTGCTTATTGCCAGAAAGTTGGAAAGGTTTAGTTATGGCCATTAGTAACTCTATCTCTGGATCTAGTACTTTAAAGTTTGATGATGTTGTCGGTGCAATCCTTAGCGAGAAAATGCGACGGAAAAGCTCCAGTGAGACATCAGGTAATGCTTTGACTACAGAGATTAGGGGAAGAAAAATGGAAAGAGGAAACAGCCCAGGATATCGTAGTAAGTCAAGAAAAGGCAGATCTAAGTTAAGATCGAGGATAGTGTGCTAGAAATGTAGGAAGAAAGGACACTTGAATAAAGATTGTAAGTCTCGGATGGGAAAAGAAAGAGATGTGCAACAAGAAACTAATCATGAAGTGAATGTAACAGGTGATGTGTTGCAAGATGCTTTGATTCTTTTGGTAGAAAATATTATTGATGCCTGGGTGGTACTTTCATCGGCCTCATTCCATGCCACACCTGATAAGAAACATTTTCATGATTATGTTCAAGGAGATTTTGGACAGGTTTGATTGGGTGATGATAAACCCTGTAAAATCGTTGGAATGGGTACAGTTTTCATAAAACAACAAAATGGAAATCAATGGCTGTTGAAGAAGGTAAGGCATGTTCGAGATCTAAAGAAAAAATTGATTTCAATAGGTTAGTTGGGAGGTGAAGGTAGCATAAGTACTTTCATAGATAAAACATGGAAGGTCACTAAAGGATCCTTGATAAGAGCGAAAGGAGAAAAGGTTGGTACATTGTATTTATGCAATGATATTTCTAATTTTGTTAATGGTTTAACCTCTACAAGAGAAGATACAACATTGTGGCATCATAGGCTTGGGCACATGAGTGAGAAGGGGATGCATATTCTTCACTCAATAAATTTGTTGCTAGGTTTGAAGCATGTTGATTTAAAATTCTATGAGAATTGTGTTTATGGAAAATAGAAGAGAGTCATATTCCTTAGAGTTGGGAAAGAAAAGAAGAGAAAAAAAGTAGAGCTTGTTCATACAGATGTATGGGGACCTGCTTAGGTATCATCTCTTGGTGGCTCTTGTTATTAAGTTACTTCTATTGATGATGCAAATAGAAAAACCTGGATTTACTGTATTTGAAATAAATATGATGTATTTGATACTTTCAAGAAATGGAAAGCTTTGGTTGAAAATGAGACAGGGAAAAGGTTGAAGTGTCTCAGATCAGATAATAAAGGTGAATATTGCAGCAAAGAGTTTGATAGGTACTGTTCAAAGAATGAAATTCGCAGAGAGAAGATAATTCCAAGAACACCATAAGGAAATGGTGTGTTAGAAAGGATGAACAGGACAATCATGGAGCGTGTAAGGTGCATGAGATTGCATGCAAGATTGCCTTTACAATTTTGGGTATACACTGTAGATACTCTTGTTTATCTAATAAACAAAGGGCCTTCAAGTTCCTTGGATGGTTGTATTCCAAATGAGGCATGGACAAGTAAAAATGTAAACTACTCATTTTTAAAGACTTTTGATTTTGAAGCCTTTGCCCACATTAACAAAGAAAATAGAACAAAGCTTGAGGCAAAATAAAGGAAATGTACCTTTATTAGATATGGTGTTAATGATTTTGGTTGTTGCTTATATGGTTATGAAAATCACAAAATCATTAGGATCAGAGATGTAATATTCAATGAAAAGGTCTTGTATAAGAATTAGTTGCAAGAAAAGAAACAAGAAAAAGAAAATAGAGAATACACAGTGCTCGACGATATCACAGAAAAGTGACGGTGCCTAAAAATCATAATGATCAATAGCCATAACAACAACCACAATAGCAGCAAGCACTTCAAACACCTAAAAGTGGTGTTAGAAGATCTACCAGGATAAGTAGACCCCCTGAACGATATTCTCCTTCATTATATTATGTATTGTTGACTGACTCTAGTGAACTAGAATGTTATGAAGAAGCAGTGCAGGTAGAAACCAGGAATAGGTGGGTGCAAGCCGTGAAAGAAGAGATGGACTGGTTAGCACATAACTAGACTTGGGACTTAGTTAGTTTGCCTGCAGGTAAAACAAAATTGTAGAATAAATGGGTTTATAGGCTGAAGGAAGAAGATGGAGGAAAACAGAGGTACAAAGCTAGATTTGTGGTGAAGGGGTTTGCACAGAAGAAAGGTATTGATTTTGATGAAATATTTTCTCCTGTTGCTAAAATGACTTCAATCAGAACTATTTTGAGTCTTGTAGCAGCTGAAGATTTGCATCTTGAAGTTAGATGTAAAGACACCCTTTCTCCATGGGGATTTGGAGGAAGAGATATATATGCAGCAGCCACAAGGATATGAAGTGAAAGGGAAGGAGAAACTTGTGTGCAGGTTGAAGAAGAGCTTGTATGGCTTAAAACAGGCTCCAAGGCAGTGGTATCTAATATTTGATAAGTTTATGTCTGAACAAGGTTATACTAGATGTCACTCTGATCATTGTGTTTATCTGAAAAAGCAAAATGATGGCAGCTATATTATATTGTTATTGTATGTAGATGACATGCTTGTTGCAGGGTCTAACATGCAGGAAATAAATATGCTCAAAAGAAAATTGGCAAATTCATTTGCAATGAAGGATTTGGAGCTGCAAAACAAATCCTTGGTATGAGAATAACTAGAGACAGGAAAAATCATAAATTTACATTGTCTTAGAATGAGTACATACAAAAGGTGTTGAAAAATTTAATATGCACAATGCAAAACCAGTTAGTACACCTTTTGCTAGCCATTTCAAACTTAGAAAGGAAATGTGCCCAAGGACCCAAGAAGACATGGATTATATGTCTAAAGTTCCAAATGCATCAGCAGTTGGAAGCTTAATGTATGCAATGGTCTGCACAAGGCCTGATATTGCATATGCAGTGGGAGTTGTAAGCAGGTACATGAACAATAGAGGAAAGAAACATTGGATGGCAGTGAAATGGATTCTCAAATATTTGAAAGGTACCACAAATCAAGCATTATGCTTTGGTGGTTCAAACATTTTTCTACAGGGATATGTTGATGCAGATATGGCAGGTGACAAAGATAACAAGAGGAGCACTAAAGGATATGTATTTACTGTTGGTCGAACAACTGTCAGTTGGGTTTCAAAAATCCAAAATGTTGTTGCACTTTCAACAACAGAAGCAGAGTATGTTGCTGCTACAGAGGCTAGTAAAGAAATGATTTGGTTACAAAGGTTTATGGGTGAATTGTGTAAGAAGCATGATATGGGCACATTATACAGTGATAGCGAAAGTGCCATTCATCTTGCAAAGAACTCAGCATTTCATTCCAGGACTAAACACATATAGCTCACGTACCATTTCATACGATCAGCGTTGGAAGATGGAGAGTTGAAGCTGGAAAAAATACACACTAGCTAGAATCCTGCAGATATGCTAAAAAAAGTTGTAACGAGGGAGAGACTGAGAACATGCTTAGTTTCAATTGGTCTTCAAGGATGACGATGAAGATGAAAAATAGCCAAGTCCAAAGAGGAGTCATTTTTTAGCAAATGAAGCAGCGGTGGAATTGCTACAATCATTCTCCAAGTGGGTGATTGTTGTGTGTCGAGAATGATTGTTCAGAGGTCATTGTTTCAGCCAGATGTATACCGCAGGAATTTTGTACACCCCTCCACCCAAGGGGGTGCCGGGGTGACTTGTCCCCCTTGCAGGGGTCCAGAGGGGCCGATCCCCCTGGGCTGGGGGGTCCAAGGACCAGCGGTCCCCCGACGGCAGCGCCCCCGAAGCTAAAAACAGATGTAAAATTGCCTTATAAAAGTATAGTAATTTCTAGTCAATCTGGGCCGTTCATTAGGTAGATGATCTGACGGTAGAAATTATGTTTAGTTTAGGGATTTTTACCTTAGAAGGCAACCCCTCTCTTTGTATGAGGGTATTGTATTGAGTATTGTGGTGAAGGGGTTTGCACAGAAGAAAGGTATTGATTTTGATGAAATATTTTCTCCTTTTGTTAAAATCACTTCAATTAGAACTATTTTAAGTCTTGTAGCAGCTGAAGATTTGCATCTTGAGCAGTTAGATGTAAAGACAACCTTTCTCCATGGCGATTTGGAGGAAGAGATATATATGTAGCAGCCACAAGGATATGAGGTGAACGAGAAGGAGAAACTAGTGTGCAGGTTGAAGAAGAGCTTGTATGGCTTAAAACAGGCTCCAAGGCAGTGGTATCTAAAATTTGAAAAGTTTATGACTAAACAAGGTTATACTAGATGTCACTCTGATCATTGTGTTTATCTGAAAAAGAAAAATGATGACAGCTATATTATATTGTTATTTTATGTAGATGACATGCTTGTTGTAGGGTCTAACATGCAGGAAATAAATGTGCTAAAAAGAAAATTGGCAAATTCATTTGCAATGAAGGATTTGGGAGCTGCAAAACAAATCCTTGGCATGAGAATCACTAGAGACAGGAAAAATCACAAATTAACATTGTCTCAAAATGAGTAGATACAAAAGGTATTGAAAATATTTAATATGCACAATGCAAAACTAGTTAGTACACCTTTTACTAGAGATTTCAAACTTAGTAAGGAAATGTGCCCAAAGACCCAAGAAGACATGGATTATATGTCTAAAGTTCCATATGCATCAACAGTTGGAAGCTTAATATGCAATGGTTTGCACAAGACCTGATATTGCACATGCAGTGGGAGTTGTAAGTAGGTACATGAACAATCCAGGAAAGGAACATTGGATGGGAGTGAAATGGATTCTCAGATATTTGAAAGGTACCACAAATCAAGCATTATGCTTTGGTGGTTCAAACATTTCTCTACAGGGATATGTTGATGCAGATATGGCAGGTGACAGAGATAATAGGAGGATCACTACAAGATATGTATTTGTTATTGGTGGAACAACTGTGAGTTAGGTTTCAAAAATCCAAAGTGTTGTTGCATTTTCAACAACAAAATCAAAGTATGTTGCTGCTACAGAGGCTAGTAAAGAAATGATTTGGTTACAAAGGTTTATGGGCGAATTGGGTAAGGCGAATGATATGGCCACGTTATACAGTGATAGCCAAAGTTCCATTCATCTTGCAAAGAACTCAACATTTCATTCGAGGACTAAACATATACAACTCAAGTACCATTTCATACAATCAGTGTTGGAAGATGGAGAGTTGAAGCTAGAAAAGATACACATGAGCCAGAATCTTGTAGATATGCTAACAAAAGTTGTAACCAGGGAGAAACTGAGAATATGTTCAATTTCAATTGGTCTTCAAGGATGACGATGAAGATGAGAAACAACCAGGTCCAAAGAGGAGTCATTGTCTAGCAAATGAAGCAGCAGTGGTGTTGCTGCAATCATTCTCCAAGTGGGAGATTGTTGTGTGTGGAGCATGATCATTTAGAGCTCTTTGTTTCAGCTGGATGTGTACCCCGGGAAGTTTGTACACCCCTCCATGCGGGGGGGTGCGAGGGGGCCGATCCCCCTGGCTGGGGGGTCCGGGGGCCAACAGTCCCCCGAAGCTAAAAAGAGATGTAAAATTGCCTTGTAAAAGTATAGTAATTTCTAGTCAATCTAGGACGTTCATTAGGAAAATGATCTGACGGTAGAACTTATGTTTAGTTTAGGTTTCTTTACGCTAGAAGGCAACCCCTCTCTTTGTATGAGGGCATTTCATTAAGTCTGTGTAATATATGTGTATTCTCCAAGCGAGAAGTAGAGATGTCAGACTGTGAGAGAAAACAAAGGATATTACAATGGATTTGTTGTAGGTTGTGTCTCTTCATTTTGCTGGATAATAGAAAGGAAGGACTGGCTATTTGGGGTGGACGTAGCCCAAACTGGGTGAATCACGTATATCTACGTCTCTCTTATTTTATGTGTTTTCTGTGTTTATATTTTTGCAATATTTTATGTGTTCCATTGCTCTGTACTATATAATTTTATAGCATTTTTGAGCTCAATGATATTCACCATAGCTCAAGAAGAGTATTGCAAGGAAGAGATTATATTGGTATCATTGAAGGACCAGATCTAGCAGATGAAGATGCAAAAGAGAAGAGCAAAGAACCATGGGCTGCACTTGAGAAAGAGAAGAGATTGTTTTCTTGTTGTGCATCTCCTTCTTTTCCCTTCTGAGATCTACAGTCTTTCTTTAGGTGTCCTTTCTTTCCACATTTCCAGCACACTATCCCCGATCTGGACTTGTATCTCCCTTTGCTTGATTTACTATGATATCCTAAGCTCTTTCCTCTTTCCATTTTTCTTCCCCTAGATTCTGCACTCAAAGCATTACCCGATGTCTCATCGGAGCTTTTCCGTCGCATTTCATCGCTAAGGATAGCACCGACAACATCATCAAGCTTTAAAGTACTAGATCCAGAAACAGAGTTACGAATGGTCATTACTAAACCATTCCAACTCTCTGGTAATGAGCACAAGAATAACAGAGCTCTAACTTCATCATCAAAGTTTACCACTACAGAACATAACTGACTTGTAATAGTATTAAAATCATTTAAATGGTCTACAACAGATCCACCTTTCGACATCTTCATATTAAATAACCGTTTCATAAGAAATACCTTGTTTGAGGCCAAGGGTTTTTCATATAGTTTCTCCAATGCCTTAATCAAACCCTTTGTCATTGTTTCCTTCGAAATTTTGAAGCCGACTGATGCTGCAAGGCACAACCGTATTGTTTCGAGTGCCTTTCTATCGAGAAGGTTCCATTCTTCATCTTTCATACCCGTCGGAATCTTTGTTTTTCCGCCCAATGGTAGGTAGAGATCTTTCTGACACAAATAATCTTCCATTTGCATCTTCCAGAGAGAAAAGTTTTGGCCGTTAAATTTCTCAACCCTAAACTTCCCATCTTCCTCCATTGCTCCCACTCAAATGAGGAACCCTTCATTCCTACGAGCTTATCAGCCAAATAGACCTTTGGCTCTAATACTAGTTGTTAGAAAATTATATATTACAGAGAAATTGAACACATAAAATATTGCATAAATATAAATACAGAAAACACATAAAACAAGAGAGACATAGATATACGTGGTTCACCCAGTTTGGGCTATGTCCACCTGAACAGCGAGTCCTTCCTTTCTGTTATCTAGCAAAATGAAGAGACACAACCTACAACAAATCTGTTGTAATATCCTCTGTTTCTCTCATAGCCTCACCTCTCTATTTCTCGCTCTGAGAATACACATATACTACACAAACTCAATACAATGCCTTCATACAAAGAGAGGGGTTTCCTTCTAAGGCAAAAAACCCTAAACTAAACATAAATTCTACCAGCAGATCATTTGCCTAATGAACAAACTAGATTGACTAGAAATTACTATACATTTACAAGGCAATTTTACATGTGTTTTTAGCTTCAGGGGCACTGCCCCCAAGCCCTTGCCGAGGGAATGTTGGCCCTCAGACCCCGCAGTCGGGGGGGATCGGCGCCCCCAGACCCCCGCAGGGGAGACAAGTCCCCCCCTGCGTGGAGGGGTGTACAAACTTCCTGGGGTATACATCCTGTTGAAACAAAGACCTCTGAACAATCATGCTCCACACACAACAATACCATAGGCAAACATGTTTATTTTAGGGTTTGTAATATTTATCTTAGGCTTTATATACCTTAGGTCTATAATATTTATCCCTTGGGTTTATAATCCCTTTGGTTTTTAGTTTTAATCCCTTGTCTTTATAATATTTATCTTAGGTTTTATATGCCTTGGGTTTATAGTATTAATCCCTTGGGTTTAATATTCTTCCCTTGGGTTTATAATACCTTGGGGTTTTAGAATCAATCCCTTGGGTTTATAATATCAATCCATTGGGTTTATCAATCTAAAGATTCATATTCCTAGGGTATAATATTATTCATAAGGTTTACAATATTAATCCTAGGGTTTAGTATAAATCCCTTCACTTTATAATAAAAATCCCTTGGGATTATAATATTTATCTTAGGGTTTATATAATTTGGGTTTATAATATTGGTCCCTTGGGTTTAATATTATTCCATGGGGCTTATAGTGTATTGGGGTTTTATAATTGATACCTTGGGTTTATTATTCCCTTGGATTTGCAATATCAATCCCTTGGGTTTATTAATTTAATGTTTCATATTCATAGGGTATAATAATGTTCATAAGGTTTATGATATTAATCCTAGGGTTTAATATAAATTCCTTGGGTTTACAACCATGATCAACCATGGTCAATGATGGTACAATGTCACATTTTTTCAAAGATTGTATCAATACGAAAATCAACCATGGTCAACCATTGTTAACCATTGTTCAACGTAGCATTGTGACAAAGATTTTCTTAGTATAAAAATCAACAATGGTAAATCATGGTCAACCACGTTTATTTTAGGGTATATAATATTTATCTTAGAGTTATTATACCATGGGTTTATAATATTTATCCCTTGGTTTTAATATTATCCCCTTGGGTTTTTAGTATTAAACCCTTGGGTTTTTTATTCCCTTGGGTTTATAATATCAATCTCTTAGGTTTATTAATCTAAGCATTTATCTTCCTAGGGTAGAATATTATTCTTAGGGTTTATAATATTAATATGTGGGTTTAATATAAATCCATCGGGTTTGTAATAATGGTAAACCATGTTCCAGCGTCACATTATGACAAGGATTTTCTCGATATGAAAATCAACCAGTGTTGTATTGTGACAATGATTGTCTCAATATGAAATTCAACCATGGCCAATCATGTTCAAACGTCACATTGTCACAAATATTGTCTCACTATGGAAATCAACCTTGGTCAACCATGGTCAATCATGTTCAACCATTGTCAATAACTATGGTCACATTGTGACAGATATTGTTCCTTGGTTTGACATCATTTAGTGACAACCATGGCTATTCATGGTAAACCATGGTCCAATGTGGCATTGTGACAAGGATTGTCTTGATATGAAAATCAACCATGATTAACCATGGCCAACTGGTGGGCTCTAGTATTGCAACAATGATGTTGTAACTCCTGGGACTCCCTTCTTTACTTTTATCAACCCGGTACTTTGTAACAAACTTGGAAGTGATGGTGCTATATGCACAAGTACTAGCTCTTACTACAGGCTGTCACTTGATCAGCTAGCACAAGTTGGCTAGGAGCTTAATCCAACTTCTATGAGTTCTTAGAAGAAGATTTTAACTGTGATGGACAAAATCTAACTCAAAAAAGGCTAGTCTACTTGCAAAAAGAAGATGAAAGCTGAAAGGAAATGCAAACCCTAGCAAACCCTAGTTTTACCGACTAACCCTACTTGTGCAAGAAAAGAGATGAAAGTTGCTGAAATCGATGCCATTGACTCTTGAAAATGTAAGATGCATGTGGTTAAGCTACTTCTGAAGGAAGATATGGAAAAATCATCTTTTGTATTTTTGATTAATTTTATGCAGAATTATTATGCATGTGTGTTAACTATTTTCGATTGTGCAAAGGTTAATCGGTGAAAGGAAATGGAGTGGGCATTTGCGAGAGGTTGGGAAGGTGAGAAGGACTTAAGGGGTCCCTATCACCCTTCTAGATAATTCCACAGTGATCAAATCTCGAAAAACTGCTCGTGTGAACTTCTACAGGACGTCTGCAGGGGATCTACAGGAAGTTCTACAAGAACAGGCCGAAAGTGGTTTTTAGAGGGTTAATAGTGAAAAAAATGGTGGGAAAGTGGAAATGAAGGGTGGGTAAGGATTTTAAGGGTATAGAATCTGGTAGATGAAGCTCAGGAGTGAAGAATATGGTTGGAGTTGTTCAAAGGTGAAGGAAGCGATTTTGCACAAAAAAGTAGAAATTAGGGTTGTTTGGGAAAGTGTGGAAAATGAGTGAAGAAAAGCTTAAGAAAGAGACTGGAATAGGTTGCATGATGAAGGAAGGATAGGTTGGAGTGTCTTAGAGGTTCTTTTCACACTTCTTTTCAAAACTAATCCAAGCAAAGACTAAAAAACAGAGATTTATCTATTTTGACCTAATTCTGACCTAGAAAAACAGAAACGTGATGAACATAAATTTATAGATAGGAAATCATGCAAGAAAGATATGGAAACTAAGCAAGAATAGATCTAAACATGAAAACACAACTGATATCAACTTTTCCAACTTAAAATCTAACACTAGCAATTGCATTAGAAGGCAAAAACAGTGTTTTTGTGGCAGCAAGTGTACCTTGGTCTCAGTTCATGGTCTCAGGGAGGGAGAAATGAGATCAAGGACTACTTGATAGCCTTTTTATGGATATTTTCTATTACCAAAATGTCAAATAAACCTAAAGCATGAACAACTATCTTAATCATAAAAAACAACCTAACTAACAAAGCAAGATTTTAACCTAAATAACAAAAATTATTCTATGAATGCAAGAAAAGAACATAAAAGTACACAAAGGAGGTACTCGGAACTTGGCTTGGGCTTGACCCTAAGAGCTACAACCTCCTAAGAAATCTCAGAGATGGTGCAAAGCGGGATTCATCTTCATTAATCAAAAAATAATAATTACATCAAAAAAACCGTCTACAAGAAGAACTCGAAAATGTGTTGATACAGGGTTGCACTAAAATGCGAAAAATAAACTGTTCATTGGCTAAAATCTAACTAAAATATGACTAACTAAACTGAGGCACTAAGCCTTCTTATTTATACAAATGGCTAAGCCTTCTTACTTATACAAATGGGGACCTCCAACAGTCCTCCTAAAACCAAGGAACTCGGCTTCTTGGAACTGAAGATAACAACAGTCCTACTTGACTTGCTTGGCTGCCCCTTGGCTTTGTGCTCTGAGTTTTTGATGGAGAATTTGAGGTAAGGGCTCATAAATGAAGGGGACACCCTCCTACAAATCCTCTCCCTTATTATTCCACAAATTTGGCTACCAAATTCTCATTAAACCTTTGATTTTGTCTCCAAATTGACCGAAAATCTGCATAAAACACACATTAGACTTTTTGGCATAATGACTAACCCAATTCACTCTATTAGCATAAATAATAAAAAAATGCAATAAACTAATGAGAATGGTGAATTAAGTCAAATTAAGAGGTAAAATGAGCCCATATAATTACCCATTTTTGGGGCTCATCATCACCCCACTACTGAAGGTGTTTCTCATCCTCTGAGCAAGTAATCTATCTCTTCATCATTGATGGCCCTGGTGGCCTCCCTATCATCCAAATCTTCTGATGTGGTCTACTCATGTGTGCATAAAATTATGCCTTCTTGTCCATGTCCTTCCACTACTCCTATTCTGCTTGTTTGAATTCTTGTGCTTTTCCTCGCCTTGTTCCTCTCAACCTTTGTCCTTTTTCTCTTCTCTGTTTCTCCTTCTGTTTTTCTTGTCCTACTGAGTCATCAGTTGCTTCATCTTCTCCCCCTTTCTGCTTTTCTTCCTCACAATCAAAAGGACTGATATCATAGGTGAGGGCTTTTCTGTCATCTTCTGCTGTCATGTTTTTGAAGACTTTCCATGCTATAGGGAGTGTGACTGTATGGTGGGCTTCTTCCACTAAAATTTTAATTAACCCACAGTGAGCTAGCTGATCTAGACTCCCTGCCTTAAACTTAATGCTGGAGGCTATGAATCCTTCTGTCATTTTTCTTATACCCCTTTTGAACACCAAATGTAGGGATGGAGACAAGAATTTTTAAGAAAATAGGAAAACAGAGGAAAATTGTGTTTCTTTCTAAGAAATAAGTAGACCTTTTTTAATGCAGTTTCTCCCTTCTTTAGGCTTAATTCTTCCCTAAAATTGCATCACTTCTTTTGCAGAAACATGAAACATATACAACTGTTTGTTTTCTTCTTTTTTAAGAAACAGACATAAATTTTGAATGCAATCAGTGTTCTTTCTCAGGTTTAATCCTTCCTTAAAATGACATCATTCCTTCCACATATTGATAATCAAGGTGGGTATGCATGGAACCTATCTCCTGAAGCCAGAAATTTTGCAAAAGCCCATGTTTTCTTCTAAAAAAATATCTCACTATCCTTCCTATAGAACTGGTTATAGGTGCTCCTGTAGAACTTGTTACTGCTTCTGTAAAACCTGTTACTACTCCTAGAATTTTTTCGTGTTTTCTCACAACAACAATTTTCAATTTTTCCTCTCTTCAAACTATTTCCAACCTAAATTTTCTTATCAATTGTTGAAGAGAAATCAATTTTTTGACAGAAAAAAGAACAAATAACACAATTTTTTTCTTTCAGAGAGTGGATAGTCTTGCAAATTCATATTTTTTTTCACACAAGCTTAGTTTCTATGGCTACATCTCTCTTTTAATAATATTGTGAGAAAGAAGAAGGCAGACTTCGAATGTAGAGGGTAAAAATGGAGAACTGTGTAGAACTTAGAGAAGATATGCAGATAGACTTTTAAGCTTCATTCTCCTTCCTTTCAACCCAATATTATGTTTTTAATGTACCACCTTATACAAATAGGTCATATGCAGAGAGGTTTCCCCGAGCCTACCTCATTCCAAGCTCGAATTTTGACAAAAGTCTCAAATTTTCTGGCTGCAGGGTTGCTCTCTGCCATTCCTGTATAAATCTTCCTGTAAACAGTGTTCCTGCTCCTGTAGACTGTGTTTGCCATTCCTGTAGAACCCGATAAGCAAGAGGGTTTTGATAAATGGTAGAGAACAGTTGGTTCACTCCTATGGAGGTGGTATAGAGCTTGCTGTAGCTGTGGAGATGATAGTAAAATGGAAACAAAGGTGGTGAGAGTATTTCAAAGATGAGTTCTTACGACTGTTTATGGAGACTTCCGGTGATGGAGGGTGAGCTAGCCAAGTTTACATTGGGCCCATGCAAACCGTTGGTCCCCATTGTAGTGCTATTATGAAACTTCATGTTTTCTTCCTGTTAATCACTTAACATCAGTTGCACTAGAGTTCAAAACATCTGCCACTACATGTTTTTTAAATTTCCCGTGAGTTGAATATACACGTGCGTTGTGTGATCTCCAGATGAGTGCAATCGAACCAGCCGATGGTGTCCAGTTAACTATCCACCTTTCTAGCTTAATCCAACCATTTCATTCATTTATGAAGTTTTGAATCATACATATGCAAATAGAGGAACTGGTTTAAACACTTACCTATAAGTCGAAATGTGCATGCTACTTGGTTCTTTTGCTGTTGCATGCTCATATTCAATTGTTGCATGCCTATATCCCTTCTGCTTTATGTTTTTTGTTGTTTGATGTGTGGCTATTTTTATTGTGTAGGTATCCTTCGGCTGGATCTAAGCTGCAGGAGTTTGTTTCAACCTTCAGATTTGCACCCTCATGCCGCTGATGCCAGATTTTTGTAGGATAGCGACTTGTTTTGTCCATAGCTCCCAAACGATAGGCTGGATTGACCTGAAATTTTTTGAGCATGTTTCTATCATCATTATGCACCTCCCATAGAAACATTTTGGTCAACGGATGCACGGATTTCGTGAAAAATTGGAAATGGCTGAAGGTGATGGAGGTCAATTTCTTGGAAACTGTGCACTAGAATTGACTGAAATTGCTTAGGTAGATTACTATCACCCATATGCATCTCCCCATGAAACATGTTTTTAAATCGATGCATGGATATGGAGAAAATACAAAAATGGCTAAAGGGGATGGAGACTGATTTCTTAGAAACCGTGCATTGGAATTGGTTGAAATTATTTGGGCATGTTGCCATCATCCTTATACAGCTCCCCAGAAAACAATTTTTTAATTGGATGCATGGTTTTCAAGTTAGGGAAAAAACAAATTTTTGTTCTATGTATTTTTGTATCAAAGCATTCTACAATTTTTTGGATAGTAAGAAAAATGAGCTTGGGGTGTGATGTAGGCATGGAAATGATGAAAGAGGGGTTTGAAGATTGTAGGAGGATTTATAAACCCTTTATGAAGCTTCCCTATTCCCAAAACTGCTTTTGAAGTCCATTTCTAGCTTTCTGTAATTTCTACAAGATCCTTCTGTAGAAAACACAGTTTTCAGAAAAGAAGCACAATCAAGTGGAAAGGATGTCAGGATGATGGAGAAGGGTGAGGGAAGGTGGGATAGGTGTTGTTATTGGTTTCAGAGCTTTCTTGGCACCTGCTACTGCTTCCTGAAGTTCTCTTGCAAACCTGCAATACAAGTGGAAATTCGTGTTTCTTTTTTCCTTTTCTCTTTGTTTTTTTTTTTAAACAACAAGGGCGCCTCAAGGAGGTTTTCACCCTAATTGTCTGCCCTGGGCGCCTCCAAGGGAGGTTTTCACCCAGGGATATTATTCTCTTTTTCTTTTATCTTATTTCTAACCCATTGACCGCCTCATGGAGGTTTTCAATCAATGAGCCAATCTGAGGTGCCTCCAAGGAGGTTTTCACCTTAGATTTTTATTTTTTTCTCTTATTTTTCATTTCTTTTTCTTTTTTACTTTTTTTCCTACCCTACCCTACTTAAAAAAAAAATCATTTTCAAGTATAAGAATGCTTCCAATAGAGCCATGTGCACATCAAGATGATAGACAAAATGATGTGGAGGCTTGAAATTCATGCTTGGACAGGTATCCCGATTTTAGAGACCAAATGATTTGACTTTGAAGGGATCAAACATAGTTGAGGAAGAGAGTAATGTTGCACCTTAGTGACCATCTGGAACCATATCTCAATATAGCTGTGATGTCCTTGGCTTTTCTACTGATCTGAATCATTCTCCATGTCTTCTTCTACCATGACCTTCATATCTTCCTCTTTTTGCTGATTCTTCTCTTGAATACATGGAGGATTTGATGGTAACCATGAGGGAGCTCTCTCGATCTCTGATTATGTTCTCTTCTCTTTATCAAGTGCGAAGAAAACAATCATGAAGCAAATGTGACAAGTGAGGTGTTACAAGATGCTTTGATTCTTTCTTTTGAAAATATTACTAATTCCTGGGTGGTAGATTTAGGGGCCTCATTCCATGCCACACTTGATAAGAAATACTTTCATGACTATGTTCAAGGAGATTTTGAACAAGTTCGTTTGGGTCATGATAAACCCTATAAAATTCATGGAATGGGTAAGGTTCTTGTAAAACAACAGAGTGGAAACCAATGGCTACTAAAAATGGTATGGCATGTTCCAGATCTAAAGAGAAATCTGATTTGAATAGGGCAGTTAGGCAATGAAGGTTGTGTGACAACTTTCACATATAAAACTTGGAAGGTCACCAAAGGAGCCTTTGTAATAGTAAAAGGCGAAAAGGTTGGTACATTGTATTTATGCAATGGTATTTCTAACTCTGTTAATGCTTTAACTTCCAAAGGAGTAG
>APFE030330666.1:269483-286413 GCA_000404065.3 Pinus taeda
TCTAAAGTTCCATATGCATCAGCAATTGGAAGCTTAATGTATGCAATGGTCTACACAAGGCCTGATATTGCACATGCAGTGGGAGTTGTAAGCAGGTACATGAACAATCCAGGAAAGGAACATTGGATGGCAGTGAAATGAATTCTCATATATTTGAAAGTTACCACAAATCAAGCATTATTCTTTGGTGGTTCAAACATTTCTCTACAGGGATATGTTGATGCATATATGGCAAGTGACAGAGATAATAGGAGGAGCACTACACGATATGTATTTACTGTTGGTGGAACAACTGTCAGTTGGGTTTCAAAAATCCAAAGTGTTGTTTCAATTTCAACAACAAACGCAAAGTATGTTGCTGCTACAGAGGCTAGTAAAGAAATGATTTAGTTACAAAGGTTTATGGGTGAACTGGGTAAGGGCATGGTATGGGCACATTATACAGTGATAGCGAAAGTTCCATTCATCTTGCAAAGAACTCAGCATTTCATTCCATGACTAAACATATACAGCTCAAGTACCATTTCATACAATTAGTGTTCGAAGATGGAGAGTTGAAGCTTGAAAAGATACACACTAGCCAGAATCCTGTAGATATGCTAACAAAAGTTGTAACCAGGGAGAAACTAAGAATATGCTCAATTTCAATTGGTGTCCAAGGATGACGATGAAGATGAGAAATAGCCAGGTCCAATGAGGAGTCATTATCCAGTAAATGAAGCAGCGGTGTAGCTACTACAATCATTCTCCAAGTGGGAGATTGTTGTGTATGGAGCATGATTGTTTAGAGGTCTTTGTTTCAACCGGATGTATACCTTAGGAAGTTTGTACACCCCTCCACGCGAGGGGGACTTGTCCCCCCCGCGGGGGTCCGAGGGGGGCCGATCCCCCCTGGATGGGGGGTCCAGGGGCCAGCAATCCTCCAGCAGGGGCTTGGGGCAGCGCCCCTAAAGCTAAAAACAGATGTAAAATTTCTTGTAAAAATATAGTAATTTCTAGTCAATCTGGTCCATTCATTAGGCAAATGATCTCACGATAGAATTTATGTTTAGTTTAGGGTTTTTTTCCCTAGAAAGCAACCCCTCTCTTTGTATGAGGGCATTGTATTGGGTCTGTGTAATATATGTGTATTCTCATAGCGAGAAATAGAGAGGTGAGGCTGTGAGATAAACAAAGGATATTACAGCGGATTTGTTGTAGGTTGTGTCTCTTCATTTTGCTAGATAATAGAAAGGAAGGACTAGCTGTTCGGGGTGGACATAGCCCAAACTAGGTGAACCACGTATATCTGTGTCTCTCTCATTTTATGTGTTTTCTGTGTTTATATTTCTGCAATATTTTATGTGTTCCATTGCTCCGTAATATATAATTTTCTAACAGGTACCACGGTTGATTTTCATATTGACACAATGCACATTGGACTGTTGCTGACCATAATTGATTTTCATATTGAGAAAACATATGTCACAATGTGACATTGGATAATGCTTGGCCATATTTGACACTTGTTGATTTTCATATTGAAAAAAGCTTTGTCATAATGTGATGTTGGACCATGGTTGACTGTGATTATAAAGTCAATGGATTTATATTAAACCCAATAATTAATATTACAAACCCTAGGAATAATATTATACCCTAGGAATATGAACCCTTAGATTACTAAACCGAGGGGATTGATATTATCAACCCAAGGGAATAATAAACCTGATGGATTAATACTAAAAACCTAAGGGATTATAAACCCAATCTTTGTCATAAGGCAATATTGGAGTATGGTCAATTATGATTCATTTTCATATTGAGACAACATTTGTCACAATTTGACGTTGGACAATTGTTGGCCATGGTTAACCAAGGTTGATTTTCATATTGAGACCGTCTTTGTCACAATGCAACATTGGACCATGGTTTACCATGGATGACCATGGTTGTCACAATGTGACATAAGACCAAGAGATAACCTTTGTCATAATGTGACCATGGTTGACCAGGGTTATTTCCATATTGGGATAATCTCTGCCACAATGTGACATTTGAACATGATTGACCATGGTCGGTTTTCATATTGAGATAATCATTGTGACAATGTGACATTGGTTGATTTTTTTATGGAGAAAATATTTGTCATAATGTGACATTTGACCATCGTTAACCATGATCATAAACATAATGGATTTATATTAAACATAAATATTAATATTATTAACCCTAAGAATAATATTATACCCTAGGAATATGAACCCTTAGATTAATAAACCCAAGGGATTGATATTATAAACCCAAGGGATTAATATTAGAAACCCAAGGGATAAATATTATAAACCCATTGTATAAAAAGTGTAAGATAAATACTATAAACCCTCAAATAAACATGGTTGAACATGCTTTAACATTGTTGACTTTCATACTGAGACAGTCTTTGTAACAATGCGATGTTGAACCATGGTTGACAATGGTTGACCATGGTTTATTTTCTTATTGAGATCATCTTTGGAAAAATGTGACATTGGAGCATCATTGTAAATCCAAGTGATTTATATTAAACCCTAGGATTAATATTACAAACTCTATGAATGATATAATACCATAGGAATATGAATGATTAGATTAATAAACCAAGGGATTGATATTATTAATCTGAGGGAATAATAAACCTAACATATCAATTCTAAAACCCCAAGGTATTATATACCCAAGGGAATAATATTAAACACAAGGGAAAAGATTATAAGCCCAAGGTATATAAACCAGAAGATAAATATTATAAGCCCCAAAATAAACATGGCTAACGATGATTTATTTTCATATTGACAAAATATTTGTCAATGCGACATTGGACCCTGGTTGACCATGATTGGTTTCATATTAAGGTAGCATTTGTCACAATGTGATGTTGGGCAATGGTTGGCTATGGTTGACCACGGTTGATTTTCATATTGAGACAATCTTTGCCACAAAACAAGATTGGACCATGGTTAGCCATGGATGACCATAGTTGTCACACTGTGACATTGGACCAAGCGACAAACTTTGTCACAACGTGACCATGGTTATTAACCATGGTTGATTTTCATATAGAGACAATCTTTGTCATTATGCGACATTGGATGATGTTTGACCATTCTTGACCATGGTTGATGAGACAATCTTTGTCACAATACGACCCTAGACATGTTCTACCATGGTTGACCATGGTTTATTTTCATATTGAGACAATCTTTATCACAATGGGATGTTCGACTCTAGTTGACTATGGTTGACCATGGATGACCGTGGTTGCCATAATGTGATGTTGGACCAAGAGACAATATTTGTCATAATGTGCACATGATTATTGATCATGGTTAACCATGGTTGACCATCGTTGATTTTCATATTGAGACAATCTTTGTCACAATGTGACATTGGGCCATGGTTGATTTTCATATTAAGACAATCTTTATCATAATGTCATGTTGGAGCATTGTTGACCATGCTTAACCATGATTAACCATACTTGACCAATCAATAATTAATAATTATTTATTATTAATGATAATTAATTATTATTATTATTAGTTAATTAATTAATTATTAATTATTAATTAATTAATTATTAATTTAATTAATTATCAACTATTAATTAATTATATTAATGACAATTAATTATTACTATTATTAAATAAATAAAAATGTGTGAGCTTGGGAGGGATTACATCTTCATCATGTCCAATATATGACCCGATCGATGCAAAGAAATTGAATCGGTGACTTCACACCAAAGAGAGTGCCTTAACATAGCACCCAATCACCTTTTTGTCCAAGACCCCATGGACTATTATTATTATTATTAATGGTTATTAATATCAACAATTAATAATTAATAGTAACAATTAATTATTATTAACAAGTAGTTTTTTATTTTTTATTTTGTAAGCTTGGTAGGACTACATCATCATCATGCCCAACTTCTCACCCTGATGAGGGGGATAATACAAGATTTGAACCCAAGATTTCTCGTTTAGTGAGACTTCATTTCCACGATCATTGCTAACTGAGCTACCCGAAGCACACTAACAATCACTCATTATTAATTACAATTAATCAATAATAATAATAATTAATTACTAACTTTTAGTTATTTCCATAATTATTTGTGGTTACTAATGAAATTTTAAATATAAATTACTAATTATTATTTGAGTCATCTTCACTTTTTGGTAGCTTTTCTCGTCGAGTGTAATTTCTCTAAAATCCCGCACGAATTTATTGAAATCACAAGTTTGATGGGTAACCCTTGCACAATCCAAGTGCCTAGGAGTTTTTAAGGGTGCTTAATCCATATATACAATTAAAAAACAAGTTTAAATAACACAATTCAATATTTTGCCTCAAAATTTTTAGCGAGATTCTAGCACTAGAAAGTCCAAAAAATCACACTAAAAACAACTCCATTATTATTTTTTATTAATTATTAATTTATTACTAATAAATTTACACACCAAATATTATTTCCAATTAATTAATTAATCAACTAATTCATTAATTTATTAACTATTTATCGTTAATTATAAATTAATTCATTATTAATTAATAAATAAACTTAAACTTATTTAATGTATATAATTAATAATAAAAGTAATTAATAATTAATATTAATTAATAACAATATTTAATATTAATTAATAATAAAAAAACAATAATTAACTATAATATAATAGTTAGTTGTTATAAATTTTTTATAATATTAATTAATATAATAAAAAAAATTAATTATAATTATAACCAAGGAAGGACTTTCTAAAGGACACCCATGGGGCACAGTAAATTAAACTATTTTGGTCAACGACAAGCATATGAACATGTATCACTCATTTCTGTTCTTCCAATAAATTATAACACCAATCGCATCGATACAGAAATATAAATTATTTAATGTGAATCTTCCTCCAATAAATTGGCATTCCAATCACCGAGTGGGGACTAACACTACATTACAACAAAAGCCAGACATCTCTGAATCATCACGAGTCACGTACTGAGCACAGGCTAGTTAATTCGTGTATCTGATGGCCGGGCATGATGCAGCTACCTCAAGGAGGCTTAGTCACAACGCCAATGAAAGAGATCGGCGAAAGAAATTGAATGCACTCTACTCTCACCTGCAATTATTGCTTCCTAACACAAGCTCAAAGGTAAAATTCCAAACATTTCACTTTGCAACATTTTCAAACCTTTACAGGAAATTAGTTATAGTTTAAATTCCCCAAACATGAAGTATTCGTTTGTTCAGTGGCTGAATTCTTCCGCTTCAAAAATCTCCACTGACTAGCATTATTAATCGGTTTATCATTTGGCACTGCTTTCCAGCGGAAACTATGCAATCCCACTATTGTCTGTGAAGCTCTAAACTACATTCCGCAATTATGCAATCAAATCAAAGAACTAAGTAGACAACGTGAGGAACTGCTAACTACCAAAAGAATCTCTGAGTGCTCAGTCTTGACTGTACCTGGTAATTCCAAATTCAGTCGGAATGCAGCTCACAGTGACTCACCGATCATTACAATAAATCGAGCTTTTGAGCGCCCAGATCAGCTGGCGATTACAATTATTACGTGTAATGTTGGTGAGCTCGTCTTCTCTACTCTCTTGTTCTTGCTCGAGCAAGAAGGGATGGACGTCTTGAATGCTTCTATGTTTATTGCTGGAGAAAATTTGTGTTACAGTCTTCACTTACAGGTCGGTCTACCAATTTATCTTTTTGTTATCTTTGTTGATATTTTGCATATATTTATTTTAACACTATTGCGGATTGTGTTTCAGATGAAGGCGAAAAATATGGGTGACTTGGACACTGCTGTTCTGCACAATAAGATTATGTTGTTGTGGCCGTCGTCCGAGAAAAGAGATGAAATCTGAAATCGATGTGCGTGGGTTGAGTTTCATAGACAAACAAAAATAAATAACTAATGGCACCAGGAGAAAAAATGATATTGAATATGAGAAATACTGTGTATTTTTACAGTTTATCAGGGCAGATGCAAGTGCATCCTTTTAAGTACTCGGGAATCATGCATAACCCTATAGTCAAGAAAGAAGTTTCTTGACTATGGAGATTTAGTTCTTATAACTAGATTATGTTATAATACTATAGATTATGTCAAAATCACATGGCCAAAAAATCTATACTTTTTTTTTCTCTATTAATTCATTAGTTATGAAATAAATCTCCATCTTTTATCACTATTATTATTAAATAATTTCTTATAGGTTAGATCTTTGTCATTCATATATTAATTATTGATAATTAGATTAAAATTATAGGACATCATTCCAAAATTGTGAGATTATTAGAGTAACTACACTAATAAATTGTGTTTTTGCATTAATAAAAAACATGGATATAAACAAGGAGAGAGATGCTATTAGGAGTCACTTCCCAATGTCTCTTCTTCTTCCAACATCCTTTATTTTCTATTTAAAATATATTAGGTGTCAACATTCCCCATGTTGGTGAGTACAAGCATCTTTCTGAATCTTTCAACCTTTTCTCTTCAAAGCACTTTGTTGATGATGTCTCCTCATATGTGGAACAATGTTGTAGATGGATTGTCTTGGCCACAACATGATGTCGAATTAAATGATACTTTGTATTAATGTGCTTGGTTCAATCATGGAACTTTGGTTTCTTGGCCAACCTTATTGCAAAAGAGTTATCAATCAAAAGAGGAGATGAATGCAATTGTTTCTCCTACAAATCTTCCATAATTTTCTTGAGGCACACAATTTCCTTAGTTGCTTCAGCTATTGCCACATATTCTGCCTTAGTTGTGGAATATGCTCAAACTTACTATTTGTATGACTTCCAATAGACAACACCTGATCCAAGACTCATAAAATAACCTGAAGTAAATACTCCAATTTTTTTAAAATCTTAATTAGAGTATCCAATCAAGTTGAAGTCATTTACTTGTGTATACTTGAGTTCCCTTCAAGTACTTCACGACTCTTTCCGTAGTAGACCAATGACCCTCACAAGTCTTTTGCATAAACTTGGAGAGGATTCCAATAGAAAATGAAATGTTTGTTCTCATAGTAGTGAGGTAGTTGAGACTTCCTACAAGTTGTTTATAGTTTGTTGCATCCTCAAATTCTTTTCCTTGAGTGGACGTGAGCTTTAAATTCTATTCCATTGGAGGAGTTTAAGGATTTCACAACCATGCCAAACATGTTCAATAGATCTCCAATTTACTTCTTCTAAGAGAGGAATATAAAATTAAGATGTTGGGTTACTTCAATGCCAAGATAGTAGTAAACATAGCCCAAATCTATCATGTCAAAACCTTTCCTTAGTTCTTTCTTTATGGATGCAATGTAGTGTTCATTATTCCCTATTATCAGAAGATCAACTACATACATCACAAGATATACAATTTTTTTCTAACTTTCAATGTTGCATCATCGAGATCATAGTGTTTGAAATTGAGTTTCAAAAGATGGTGAGTCAATTTCTCGTACCAAGTTCACTGTGATTGTTCGAGTCCATACAATTATTTCAAAAGCTTACATACCTTATGTTCTTGAACTTTCACAATAAATCCTTCTAGTTGGGACATAAAAACAATCTCTATGAGATCTCCTTTCAAGAAACAAGTTTTTACATACATTTGATAGAATTTCCAACCGTTCTTAGCTGCAAAGGCAAAGAGTCTCTAGATGGTAGGCCATTTTGTTATGGGGGAGAAGTTATCTTCACAATTGACCCATTCCCTTGGTGAAAAACCTTTTTCCATAAGCCTAGCATTATGCTTGTCAAGTGATCCATCTGATTTATACTTGTCCTTGAAGACCCACTTGCAACTAATTAGTTTGGTTCCCAATGGAGGATCAACCAACTTCTAGGTGTCATTCCTTATTAAAGCATCATATTATTTTTGCATCGCTTCTTTCCATTCATCATGAGAAGAAACTTATTGGAAGGAAGTTGGTTCAAAATATGTACACAAATTTAATTCATAATCACAATAAACATCCATATCAATAGGTAAATCAAGATCATCTACATCACCTCCATTCTATCTTGTTAAACTTCTTATTCCTATCTTTCCAACCTCATCACGACGCACACTTTCAAGTGTCTTTGTGAGTCATTTTGGAGGACCTTTCTGAGATGGCTCGGGTTGCTTAGTTAATTGAGATGGGGATGAATCAATATTTAGCTTCCTAATTCTCTCAATCACAATACTCAATGTGTCTTCTTGATCAATGGTTGGAGCTTCATGAGGGGGGAAAAATTCTTCAGAAGGAAATTCCATAGATTGATCCAATATAGAGATCAACCCTTCAAGATGTGGAATCTCATTATCAAAATTTTGAAAATAATTTGCATGCCCAAATTTATCCAAGCGATCAAGTTGTCACTCAACAACATTGTGAGTCTTGGAAGATTCAAGAAAGATCACATCTCTAGATATTATAAACTTCTTATTTAATTCATCATAGAGATGTAAAGCTTTGTATGTATTTGAGTACGCCTCGAACACATACAATTCTGACTCCTTGCACTGATTTTTTTCATTGTTTCTTAGGTATCAAGGCATAACACGTGGAAACAAAACCCTGAGATGTCTCACCGAATGAATGTGGTCATACCACATTTCATAAGGATTCTTGTTTTTGATAGCATGAGTTAGAAACCTATTCTTTATATGCACAACACATAGAAATTTTTTAGCCCAAAACACCATCTTAACATTTTTGAAAAATATCATTGAACATACCATATTTAATATTGTCTTATTCATTCTTTCAGCTACTCCATTCTCTTGGGGATTATAAGGCACAATTTTTTGATGTTTGATCCCATGGTGGCAAAGATAGTTTTCAAATTCATTTGAAGTATATTTTTTTCCATTATAAGTACGAATAGAGCCAATATGAGATTGTGCAGCATTTTCAATCCATGCATGAAAGTTCTTGAATGTTTCGAAAGCTTCATATTGTTCTCCAATAAATAAACCCAACACATTTTAGTGTAGTCATCAATAAATGTCATCATATATTTATTACCATTTGCAGAAGGAACATTGATTAGGCCACATAAATCAAAATGAATGAGTTCAAGCTTTCTATATGCTGTGGAAAGAGAATTATGAAAATATCTTTTGTTGTGCTTTCCTAAGACACAAGTATCACATTGCTTAAGTTTCCTAGGAATTGTAGGTTAACGAGTGACACCATTTTATTCAACAAATCATTAATGTCATAGTTCAAATGTCCAAATGTAGCATTCCATGAAAGACTTGATGAAAGTGTACCTTCACCACAATGAGAACTGTATGAAAAGTTTTGTGCACGAGCATAGGTCCGTTGCAACTTCAAAAGTATTTATTCTTCTACCTCAGTCATGACAAGTGAATGGTTTGATGCTTTTCTCACCTCAACCTTGTCATCAAATATGTGAATGGAGTGTCCTTTCTAGTGGATGTGAACCAAACACAACAAATTTCTTCTCAACTTCGAGAGGTAGAGAACATCATGTAGAAGAGAGTATGGAAAACCAGATAGTTTGAGCCTCATGGTAGTTTGAGCCTCATGGTGCCAAACCCTAATGGCTTGAGTTTTCACTTATCTACAAATTAGATTGCTCCATCAACATTGTGAGTGAATTCTTCAAAGAAATATCTTCTAAAAGTCATGTGGCAAGTTGCTCCTGAATCAAGCAACCAAGCATCATTCCATGAAGCAAGTGAAACATTATATAAGTCTCGAGTTACTCCAATGTTGCAATGTTACACAACGTAATGAGTGGACTTGGGTTCTTTATGTTTCCATTTATCTCATGATTTCCCTTTCTCTTCATCCCTTCTGTGTCTAATCTCGTTCCAAGAGAGCTTACATTTGGAAGGATCATGACCATTTTTGTTACACTATATGCAATGAAGATCACACCTTTCTCCTTGGAAATTTCTGCCCCACTACCTCTAAAATTCTTCTTTCGACATCATCTTCTCCTACATCTACCTCTAGAAGAATCATGTGCATGATTATTCTATTTTTGTGCAAGGAACAAAAATTCTTTAGAAAATTGGGGATCTTTCTTCTTCCAAAAATCCTTCTCTCTTTCAACAATTTTGTTTTCAAGGGAGTCAAAGGAAATTCCATTAAGTTTTTCACTTGCTTGCAATGACTCAAGATAATGTGAATAAGTGGGATATAGTGCCTTGACACAAACCATGAGAGGAACATCCATTTTAACTTGAGAAGCTTCAATACCATGCATGATGGCTCTTATTTCTAATGCTAAGGCAAGAGAGTCATCATTTTTCAACTCAAGATTGAACCACTATTATTTACAAATTAATTAATTAATTATTATTTCATTAATAATTTATTTACTATTAATTATCAATTAATTCATTAGTTCATTATTAATTATTAAATAAACTTAAACTTAAATAAAAATATTAAATAATTAATTAATTAATATTAATAAAATATTTAAATATCTAATTAATAATAATAAAAAAAATAATTAACATAAATAATTAAATTATTAAATAATTAATTAATATATTAATTTAATAATAAAACAATAAAATTAATTTAATTATAACCCACTAAAGAGTTTCTAAGGTACACCTACGGATGTGTTTTATTTTTTCTTATAAATGAACAGTTCAGTCAAACAAATAAAATCATTGTTATTTATTTCATTAGTTTTCCTGTTTGAACAAAAATGGAGTTCCATACTATGTATCTATTCAAACATATTATCTTTGATTTAACACATTCAACTCGCTGTCATAAAACCCCTCACACAGATTATTTACTCATTCATTTTATCTTTTCTTATAATCAACTTGAAATTCATCTATGTTATTTATTTATCAGTAGGTTACCATGCTTTTTTGCTAGCCATATTTATAGATATAAAATGTGTTACAAAATTTAATTTATTTATTTATAAACATTTCTATAGAATAGAATTTGATGATGATAAATTTTTACATCTATGTTATTTATTTATCAGTAGGTTACCATGTTTTTTAGCCTTATTATAGATATAAAATTGGTTAAAAATTTAATTTATTTATTTATAAACATTTCTATAGAATAGAATTTGATGATGATAAATTTTTTATAAAGGTAATAAATTTTTATAATAGATAATTAAAGTGGATGAAAATTTTTTCATAATATTTTTAAATATTTTAAATTAAAAAACAGTTATATCCAATGAGTATTATTTTTATTAAAAACACCGTGGTCGTTTTTTATAAGGAATCCATTATTCTAATAAGAAGGTTATTAAAGTTAAAAATATTTTTGTATCTATCTTGTGATTAATGAAAAGTTATTTATGTTAGATTTTAGGATTTTGTGGTCCATAATTTCCTAAACATGTCTTTAGGATTATTAAAAAATTATTTATATTTAATAAATTAGAGGCTAAGATTTAAAATATGCTTTTCCCAAATTTTATATGAGCAGGTTTCCCTTTCCAATAGGTTATTCCTCAAATTGTGTTTGTGTATCCAATTGGTTGACATGGTGCAAGCCATTTTGTGAATGGGTATTACAATGAACAGATTGTGGTTGATCTTAAAATTGTCTAGTTGTATGCCTAAGTGTGCTTGCACCCCAACAACACCTTGCCATAGCTCGTTGGCCAAAGAGAATTCATAGTAGAAGACAATGACATCTACACTTAAACACTTACCTTTCCAATTAATTTATTTTTTAAATTTGACTCTTGGCCCTCATATAACCACACAAAATTCAAAGTAGAAGACAATGACAACTACACTTAAACACCTACCTTTCCAATTAATTTATTTTTAAAATTTAACTCTTCCACCTCATATAACCACACTCTTTGATAACGACTAAAATGAAGCTTATGCTTTGCATATTCTCTCCACATTTAATAACTAAATAAATTTGAAAAAATTAAAAAAATCATCCTGACCTCTTCCACCTAAAATCCACCTAAAAATACCTTCAACACAAAATAAACAATAATTAATAAAAATTTAATACCATATAAATTATAATTTTATTATTATTATTATTATTAAAAATAAAATAAACACACTAATTAAACAATATATACATAAAAAAATACATAACAAAAAAATATAATAAATAATAATAAACAACCAAATTTAATGACATATATTAAAATAAACATTTTTTATAATTATAAAAATTAAAAACGCCTAATTAACTTTATTATCAATCTCAATTCTATATGATTCACTATCAATTTAATTAAACTAAAATTAAAATAAAACATAAAAACAAAAACCGAAGCACCTTTAACCTCAATCTTCATCCTTCAATCATCATGACCATCATTAAAAATATTTTATGAATTCTTAATTACTATTAAAAAATACTAAAAAATAAAATCATACCACCATCTGATATTCATTAATAATTAAAATTAAAAAAAAAAACTATTCTGAAACACATCTATCTGCATATTTAAAAGATTAAAATTTCGTTTCTGACATTTCACAATTGTAATAACACATAATTTAATTCAGTTTCTAAGTTTCACCGCTGCAACACAGGCCATTATCTACATACTAAAAAAATCGTTTTCGACATTTCACGTGTAATAACACCTTATTCAATTCAGTTTCAATTTTTGGCCGCAAGCAACACAGGTCAGCCGATAATGACAGCTGTATCGTACCGAAATCCTTCATCCATAAAAGGATGAGTTTTATGTGTGAACGCAGGATGCTATCTCAGTTGTCGTTATAGTTGACCCTCAATTTGGACCGGCCTGTCTTATTGAATGAATGATATTTTAAATTCGAGATATTCAATGAAAAAATTGGAGTTAAATTTAAATTTAACCAAAGATTTTAAGGGTAATTTGAGTTTCACCTAGGGTCCACATAGCCTAAGTCAGTTAATACTAAGTGTAATTTGAGTGCGGATTGATTTCTAATTAATTAAGTTTATTAATATTAATTGCGAATTGATTGTTGAGTTTGTGGAGCACTTGGAAGGTATGCTTTTAACAAGCAATCTAGTGGTTTTTCAATAACAATTCTAACTTTTTCTGTATCATGAGTTCAAAGAAGATAAAGGATTTTGATAAAATATGTGAAAATAGACAAAGGAAGCTCAAGTACTAATAATTGACGTTTTCTATGCAGGAAGACGTGGAAACATGGGATTGTCGATCAAAAGCAAGGAGCAAAGGGAAAATAACTGTTGTCCCTCCAGCAGGGCACCGGATGCGGACGAGATAAAGCAAAATTAGAGCCGAATAGCCCAGGGAAAGAATGCGGGATACCGGGTCAGAGAACGCAAGAAGGAAAAGAGAAGAATTGAACGATTAGCGAATCCCTCGGGATCTTTGATCCTGAGGGATCGCTGCTTTAACTTATCTTTTTGATTGTCTAGACACCTCCGTCATTTCTGTTATATAAAGGCACCACGTCATTGAGCAAAGGACGACTGTTTTTTATGATTCTAAGTTTCAGAACAAACTGTGATCATTGAGTCTCGCTGAGACCTGACTTTGTATACTTTTAATGCGATTAATATAGAAGACTTGGTGTTCATTTCGTCTCTGCATCTGGAGTAACTTAAGTCAGTGTACCCTTGGCAGCTCAGGGCCAGACTCCGAAGGACACTTGCTTTTGTATTATTATACGGTGTTTTGTGTGTGATTTGTTTATTTCTGTTATTTAAGTAATCTGATACATCTTTTATGTGATATGCTATGATTGATATGTGAATGATTTCTTTATCTCATGTCTCTGCACTGTACAATTGGATCTATTTGAGTTGCACCTTTCGGTTATCTTTGTAACAGAATGTTAGCCTGAATGTATCGTTATTAGATCCATGTGAAATAGTATTTGTGAGACTTGCAAGCCATATTACTTCGTTCACAAGCGTTGTCATATCATTTATTATTCTCAGATTGTTGTAGTAGTATAGAACATGTACATATGGATGAGAATTGTTGTTTCATAATTCATTGAGGATTGTTGTTCCATTTGATTACTGTTGTTCCATTTCACCGCTGTTCCATTTATTGTTGTTCCATTTCCAGATTGTTGTTCCATTTTACTTTCCACCGTTTTATTTACCTGCCTTTGTTGTTTATGGTGTGAGAGAAGGTCTAAGGCTGTACTGAGCCTCAGCAAGACGCTGCTTAGCTCCCAGACCTATAAGTCCATGCTCTAATTTCTTTTATTCATCAGTTTCTAAAGGGATGGGTTATTGCTTCCGTACCCTTGACTGATCAACTACCTTATGTGATTCTATCTTTTGAGTTAGTTTAGTTACAGCTTAGCATCTGTTTCCTTTTGAATCATTAGAACACTATACTACTGAGCATTACTCGGACAAATAGCCTCGGATTGAGCTACTCCTTGCAATAACAAATCGTTCGGATTGACTTATTAATGTGGGATAATTAGTGGTGTGAGAGACCCTAGTTACAGCTCTACATTTTGGCGCCGTTGCCGGGGAGGAGTAATAGCCATTTGCCCTTTACAGAGTAGTGTGCAAGACTGCTAGGGGGGAGTTGGATTTTAAAAACGGAAGGTAAGAACCTACGTACGGAGCATGTAAAAGCCCTGCTCCACCATCCGCTCTCTTAGCAGAATTGCTGGTTGATAGGATTTAGTAGTTTTTAGAGTGCATGACTAAGCAGAAAAAGCTAGAAAAGAATATCAAACCGACAGCCAAACCTGAAAAAGCCAAAGGACCGGTGACCCTTGGCCGAACAACCTTTATAGATGAAATCTATAAGAAAACTGAATCTCAGCCATCAGTAGGCCTCAGAAAGATTAATTCTAAGCAGCCTACTAGTTCCCTTCAAGCTACAACATCACCATCTGGAGCCTTTGCTGAGGTACATAGCCAGACTGATGAACAGGACTTTCAAGAAATTGAAAATTCTGTGTCAGAACGGCTGCAGGAAGGGAACTTAAGCAACTTTTGTGAAGGAGAAGGGGAAACAGGGGAAATAGAGGAACCAAGGTCTCCTTCTAGGATAATCTAGCTGTTAAACAACCCAGATAAGGGGAGCGCAGCCAAAGTTAATATTGAAGGCACCCCATTCCCTCAGATAGAAATCCCAGATATGGGAAGTGTCATTAAAACAGCCCCTGCCAAGGTCGTCCCTTCTCAACCTAGGAACACCCTCCTAGAAATTCCGGAAGGTTATTGGCACATATTCGATCCCATGGCGTAGAATCAGCCAAATACTCAAACTTCTACATTGAAATATCCTATAGTAGACTCTGCTACAAATGCACCCATGAAAGCAATTCCTCTTCAACACATCCCAACGTTTCATGGACTCACATCAGAAGACCCTGATGCATTCTTATTCGAATTTGATGTGTTATGTAGAGGGTACGATTACACCACTGACCCCCAGAAATTAAAGTTGTTCCCCTCCACTTTGAAAGGAGCAGCTCTGAGATGGTTTATGGGTTTAGGTGGTGGATTCATAAACAATTGGGAGCAAATGAAAGAATCCTTTCTTAAGAAATATCAGGATTACTATAGGTCAAGAGAATTAAAAGATGAAATTTTCCAAATGACGGCCAGACCAAATGAAACTTTAGAGGAATATGTAGAACGTTTCCAGTATAATTTACAGAGATCCCCCTATGCATCATTACCTCTGCCTGATAATGTGTTGAAAACTGCATTAATTAGAGGTATGAAAGAACAGTGGATTGAAACATTGAATATCATGGGAAAAGGGGATATTTACCAAGAGAATTTTGCTGATATCATTAATTTATGCATTAGGAGTTCAAGAGGTAGCACAAGGATAAAACCAACAGAATACGACCGGTTTGTTAGAGATAACAAAATATCAACAGAAGGAGTAATGCGTGTAGAACTTGGGAATTTATAAGAAAATTTTAAAATTGATATTCTAGGGACATTAACTACACAGCTTGATATTGTGCAGGCTAGGCAAAAGCAGATGGAGGCGGAATAGAATCTGGCAATGTTTTGCCCCCGATGTAGAAGAAAACATAGCCACAAGGAATGTCCACTAGATTCAGTTCAAACATGTGCCATCTGTACAAAATATCATCTCACCGAAAGCTGCCCCTCACTTCCTAGACTGAAGGCAGTATAAAAAGAAGCAGAAGAAGAACCAGAGCCAGCATACTTTGTTAACCAGCGTCGCCAATGGAAACCTAGGCAATCAGGTATGTTGTCGGACCCAACTTCTTCTTTTCAGCCTCCACAGTATAATGCTCAGCAATATGGTATGTGGAAAATCCAATCTACACCCCCATTTCCAAACTGGTCATCACAACCGTTTCCTTCTTCAAACCCATGGATGAATTAGACAGGCCAATTCGGTGGGCCAAATTTTCCTTATACCCCACCGTATTGGCAGAATAATTCATATCCTCCACAATGGATTCCCCCTACTTCACAAGGTTCACCCTGGCAGACAAATTGGCCAAGATCGACATATCAGTCAACAGGAACTATTCCACTCTCTCAACCAACTCTGCCAGCCTTACAACAAAACCCCCAGTCTAATCTGAGACCGCAATTCCCAGCCCAACCCAATCCCAATCCTAATAATAGACCAGTCCAATCCCTCCAAATCATAGAAACATCAGAAATTGGACCTGACCTAAGGGAGTTCAATGATCTTCAGTTACGATCTGGACGTATAATAGAAACAGAGGGAGACAAAATAGTTCACATTGAAGATCAGTTACCAATAGAACAACCGCTACAACAAAAGGATGAAAATAAAGAGCAGACCCATCAACAAGCAAGTACATCCTCTCCTCCTTTCCCGGAACGATTAGTCATACCACGACCAGTACAATCTCTAGACTTTGACATTCTGGGAGAGTTACAAAATCTGTACATAAAAATTCCATTCCTCCAAGCCATACAAGATATTCCTATATACGCA
>APFE030330667.1:0-12427 GCA_000404065.3 Pinus taeda
TCGTATTGGGGCAGGTCTACGTCAGTGAATGGAAGATTTTGGAGATTCTTCACAGTGAATGGCGAAAACCCTCAATAAAACAGCTTTGGTTGGGGCACATAAAACCCCAAAATTACCATTATTGGTTAAATAAAAACAAGATGAACAAAGCAAGTGATAGAAGAAGGAAAATGACATCTACCTGCCATATAAGCAGAAGCATTCAAGGCATTCTTGCTGTATTCATAAATGGGGTTTTGCACAACAAGTATCATTTGCCAACAGCCAGTCACAGGATCGATTCCCGTGCAGAACCCCAGAAATTTTAACCTTCGAGACCCCCAATCACAATGGGGGTATTGTGCTTTGTTCCCATTGAACCATCATGACTGCATTTCAACCAAAACCAAATTCGTAAATTCATCTAACGAGCACACGCACAGACCCCATGAGCAGCTCAAAGAAAAAGAGGGAAGAAAAGAGCGTATAAGTGTAACCAGCAGTAATGATCTGAGAGGGCTAAATGAAAAGACTATGTGACTAGAGGGAATGATAATTTATTGAACCTCGAAGAGAGAGCCACCCATGTGACCATCTGTTAGCAGAGGAGAAGCGAAAAGGATATCATAGAGGAAGAAATATGTACCTGGAAATTTTGGTTTCTACTGCTCAGTCTCCTCAACCGCCTTCATCCTCGTCCTCATCATCCCATCTTCCCCTCCGGTTCCTCGAGATCGAATAAAACCCTGAGCTCACACACGCCCTTGGCATTTGTCATTATGTAGCCCCACGTTTAATTCCCTAATGTGACTAATGTCCCCGGTTCAATCCTTGTTTCCAGTGATAATACAATGGTGGTGACCTTCAGAAATAGAAAGGTCTGAGTGCTACACTTAACTAAAGGGAGGTGGACGGTCACAAAAAATTCATGTGCTCCTTTTAATTGGCAAATGATAATGTCCATCAGCCACCAGGAATTTTAGAGGGAACTTTGTTTGTGTATGGAAATGTGATTTTTTTTTTTATTGAAATTGAATATGATTTGGTAATATAGTAATTACTTCGGTAGAAATTAAATAACATAATATTTTCTGAATTGAGAAAATATAGCAATTTTCAGATTATATAGTTTATGGGGTATAGAGTAGATAGTGGTTAAGTGTTTTGTTAAGGCACTCTGGACGATAAATCCCATAAAGTGTGTATATATATCTTTGAATAGGTTTATTTTATGGAAACACAATGTAACTATGGGCTTATATATATTATAAACCATCATGAAAAATGTTCCCTTGTGAATGTGCGATAAATCCCATAAAGTGTGTATATATCTTTGAATAATATTTCCAAAATATTTTAAATGAAATTTATAATTAAATTTCTACAAAACCATGTGTTGTTTCCAATCCATGGTTTTGTTTTCTCTTTCCATGAATTCACAAAACCATGTGTACTTTTGTTTCTATTAATCCCATAAAGTGTGTATATATATCTTTGAATAATATTTCCAAAATATTTTAAATGAAATTTATAATTAAATTTCTACAAAACCATGTGTTGTTTCCAATCCATGGTTTTGTTTTCTCTTTCCATGAATTCACAAAACCATGTGTACTTTTGTTTCTATTACTCTTTCCTCTGTAAATTCATTTTAAGGTTACTGGTTTAAAATTTTATGGTCAAAATCCAGCGATGCTAAGTCTTAGTGTGGCCTAGACCAGGTCCTAGTGATTTTGACAATTTAAATGCCTCTTACTCAAGCCATAAATTAGTGGTGTAATCATCTCAAGACTCACATAAACTACTAAACAAAAAAATAAATTTTAGATGAAGTATTATTTAACAACAACAACAAAATTAAGCATTATTTAAATGTGAAAATAAAAGTTCAAAATGTTGATATTGAGTATAATTTAAATGTGAAAATAAATGTTTAAAATTGAGTAGGATGTAAATATAAAAATAAAATCTATAAATTAGTTAAATGGAATTATATTTAATATGTAATTTTTCCATTTTTATGTTAAATATTTTTAAGATAATTTTAAAAATAATGATTATTATTCAAAAAAAATATTTTATACAAAATTGTAAATATATAATAAAGAATTTAATGGATTGTAGAATTGAGGCTTCTGTGATCCATATCAAGTTTACTAGAGATGCTTCGGTGAAAATCACATGAAATACCATTTGTCCACGCGTTTTGAACCAACCAATGTGGTTCATCTTCATGACAAGTTGAAGAAAAAGATCCAGCTTCGCATGTTAAATACTCTAAGCAGAGACTCCTAACTTGACCAACAGCTAATTTTGACTTTTGGACCAGGGTCATAATTTTATATATATATATATATATATATATTGGTGTCTAAGTTAATAGTTAGTTAGAAATGTATTATTTAATAATTAAAAATGATAAGTTATTTATTAATTTAAATGGAAATTAGTTATATAAAGGACCTTTCTTTTAATATATGTATAAATTATATGTATATATGCATATATAAATAGATAAAGTAAATTTAATAGGTTGTTAAAATAATAGTTAGTTAGAATTAATAAATACATTTTTTCAAAACGAAAAAGCACAATTGTATTATATTGAGACAATATAAAAGTATCAGATAGTACAACATAAAGCTTTTAGAAGCTGGAAAACTTTTGAACCTGTAATCAAAACTAGTGGATATGTCCATCCATAAAGGAAGCGATCTGAGCTAAACCACATCTAAAAACAGATACAAGTCTTTTATGCTGCACATGAGAATTTCTGAATTGTAACCTTGATTCTAGAGATAGTTTGATCATTCATATACCATACATATACGAGGATAAAACAAAAAGATGAAGAAGAGCAAACCTGGATATAATCAAAAGGAGAGTTAAGAGCCAGGGATGGAGAAATCCTGAAGGATAAAGGATTTCTCGCCAGATATTACCTTCATGGACTAGGTACCTGTCTCTAATAGAAGACCTTCCTTTGATAGAATGTACGCTTGTTGGTTCTGGGCTCTATAAATGTGTTGAATGGAGCATCCTTTCACAAGTCCCCAAAGATTGAAATAGACTCTATATCAAAAAAGATGCAGAAAGCAAGAAGACCTGCTAGAGCTCTCGCCTCAGCCATGTTATTTGATCCCTTTCTTCCATTCCATGAAATGAAGTATTGAAGATTCTCGTCCATTATGATATGTACCCCACATCCACAATAGTTTTTCTGAGCAGCTCCATCCAAAAACGCTATTGGGGCCCTTGAGAGATAATCTTCTTGCTCATTTCTATTGGCATATTTCCTTTTAGGTTTCTTTATCGACACAGAGTCATAGATGGATAAAATATGTTGTAAAATAGCCTTAAAAGGCTCTTTTATTGTTTTGAAGATTATGTTGTTCCTCCACCTCCATGCACACCAGAGGACAATGATAATTATTGATCTCCATGAATCTCTCTGCCCACTCCACCATTCAAAGGCTGCATGCGTTGAAGCATGAGACACAAGAGGGAAACCGTATAAAGTTGCCAAGTCATGCCATAATTGCATAGTAGATTGGCACTGAAAGAACATGTGCTAGTTGGTTTCCTCGGCTGACTCACACATTAAGCACATGCTTGGCCCGTGCCAGTTCCTTTTTTTCAGATTTTCCCAGGACAGGTTTCTATTATGGAACACCAGCCACGAGAAGTATATTAATTTGGGAGGGCATCCTGTTTTCCAAAAGGCTGATGGAAACTTAGGACTAGAGTGCATGGCCTTTAATTCAATCAGATTTGTGTAAATATCCTTTACACATACCTGAGCATTTGCTTTTGGCACCTTCCAGATTAGAAAATCTTCTGGCATGGAACGATGAAATCCGTAGCTTCTCAAACCCTCCCTGATAATGTTCCACTGCCTTGCCAAAGACTCTGACATCCCTAGATCATCAACCTCTTTCCAAAGAGGAATTGGGCCTTTCCATACTGTTATAAGTTTATTCCACGTGAAAAAACCTTTTTCTATGGAAGAAAATTAGAAGCCTTTCGGGGATGGTTATGTTCTCTCGCCCGCACATGAGGGGGTCTATTCCAATGAGGATTCTGCTATCGGATTGTAAGCTCCATTTCAGATTCTTTAGAAAATATTGCTCAATTTTACGAAAGCTGAGCCATATAGCTGACCCATACGTGGTTCCGATCCTTCCTAATCTAAACCAGTGTTCCATGTCTTTGCCTCCCATATATTTTGTTTTTATAGTGCTGCTCCAAGGGCCTTCTCCATATATTCCTCTCCACAGTGATTTGCACAGGAGTGCTTTCCCAAAAGACCTCAAATCCAATAATCCCCATCCTCTTGAATTCTTCGGCATAGAGATCTTTTCCATTCTAGTAAGATGATATTTTCTCAGTTCTAATTTGCCGCCCCATATAAAATTTGCAATTGTCTTGTTCATTTTCTGGATGATACTTGCAGGGAGAAAAAATATGTGTGCCCAATATACAACAAGTTGTAATATTGCTTGTGTTAGAACAATTCTTCCTGCCAATGATAGGCACTTGTATTCGCAAGCCGATATCTTCTTATAGTACCTGTCAATTATCCATTGCCAGTCCACTTTAGAGTAGCCCTTTGCTTTTAGCTGAAAGCTCGGATATTTTAATCCGTCCTTGATTGCCGCATCTCTACCCCAAACAGCACAGCAATCCATTGCACTGTTTCCATATTGACGTCATTGTGGAAGAGGATGGATTTAGATTTGTTTATTTGTAGACCAGTAGCATTTTGGAATCTATTTAAAATGTCGTTGAGACATATCCACGTGACTCTGCATAGCATTGCAAATATGAGCACATCGTTAACAAATAAGTTGTGCGAGATATAGTTGTTCCTGCAAATCTTCATAGGCCTGCACCTATTTTCAATAACTGCTCTGTTAATATGAAGGCTTAAAGAGTTCATTGCCAGAATAAACAAAAGAGGAGAAAGGGGGCATCCTTGACAGAGCCCCCTTTCTGCTGGAAAAAAAGGAGAAGGAATCCCATTTATGATGACGACATAGTTAACATTCTCTACGCATGCCATGACCCATCTTATTCAGGCCGATCTTCGCTAATAAACATCTAATGAACCCCCAATCTAAGCAACCATAAGCTTTTTGTAAATCAATTTTCAGAATGGCGGCTTTAGATTTTTTTGAGAGCATAGTAAACAGGTTTTCTTGAGTATTAGCAACGACATCCAAAATATTCCTTCCCTTTAAAAAGGCATGCTGATCCTTTGTTAGAAAATTGGCTAAAGTCGCTTTAATCCTTTCAGCAATAATTTTTGTGATGATTTTGAAAGTTATATTGCATAGGGAAATCGGCCTAAAATCTTGAAAGGAGTCAACCTCCATTTGTTTTGGGATAAGTGCTATTTGAGTGGAGGATGTAACCTGATGTATGCTGCCTAAGATTCTCGCTGCTTCAACCATCCTCAGCAAATCTTGTTTGATAATATCAAATAAGTGAATAAAGAATTCTATTGTCCAGCCATCGGGGGCAGGACACTTATCCTTCATGAAAGCCTTCATAACTCCTAGAAGTTCTTCCTCTGTTATGGGCTGGAACAAGCATTCATTTTTTTCATCATCAAACATTTGTGGACCAGATCAATACCCCATAAGATATCCTGAAACCTGCAAACATCCCTTCTTTTATATTAGTTTTTAAAGTGTCTCATAGCTTCCTTTGAGATGTCGTGTTGAGAGAAAAGGAAGCCCCCTGACCATCACTTATTTTCCATATGGAATTTCTCTCTCGCCTGGAATTTGCATATTTATGGAAAAATTTTGTGTTCATGTCACCTTCCTTGAGCCAAATTTCCCTACTCTTAAGTCTCCATGAAGCTTCTTCCTGATTCAAAATTTTTTGTTTTTTCCTTTCAAGCTCTTTTATGCGACATCTCATATCAAATGGAAGTGAATTGGCATCCAAAACTTTGGTTATATTGTCCAGTTCCCTCTGTATTTCTTGAAGGGCCAATCTATCCAAATGTATTTTTTTAAACTGCCATTCTTTAACCACCTTTCTCATAAAGGACAGTTTGTCTCTAAAGGTCATAAACGGGGGTCTCATGTCTTTTGCAGTTAAATCCTTCTATGTTTTTGTTATGACTTCATTAAAACCTGGATCTTCTAACCATGATATGTTGAATTTAAAAGGGTACCCGTTCCTAAAACCCTTTTCCTTCCAGCTGAGATATATCGGCCTAAGGTCAGATATGAAGACATTCCTAATGGACGAATAAGGCATGCCCATTCTGTCAATAATGCTGACATGTAGAATGAATCGATCAATCCTTTTTGAAATATACGCCTCTTCTATTCTTCCATTATCCCATGTAGGCATCATTTTGGAAGGAATTATGTCTACAAGATTCTTGTTCAAAAGTTCATATTTGATGCGGTCTACGAGGGGGTCTCTTTTCCTGCTATTCCCCCATCGTTCCTCCGAGCTTAGAGTTACGTTTAGATCACCTGCAATCATCAATGTTTCAATATCAAAAATTTCTAATGCAAATTTTTTTTCCCAGAACAGGATCCTATTCTTATAGGGGGCGTAGATATTCAAGATATTAATGGGACAGTCGTTTCCTCTGATAGAGGCTGAGATGAGAATGCCTGCAAAGCATTTATAAGCTTTAGCTCTAATCCAAACAGGATCCCATAAGACCCTTGGCTTCCGAAGCTACCAAGTGCCAGGAGGGAAACATTTTCCTAAAATAGGAGATGGACACATGATTGCTATGCATGGTTTCTTGAATTAAAATAATTTTTGGCTGAGCTGAATAGAATAGATTCTTTAGCGCCAAAAATAATTGGTCTGCTCCCAGACCACGTATGTTCATAGATATGATGAAAGTCATTGAGGAGTTTTTTCAGCCGCACTTGCTCTAAGAGGCTGAATCTCTAACATATCCATGATGGGAACATCCACAAGGGACATATTTCTTACACCTCTGTCTGCACTCCTCCCCCTAAAATGTCTACTGCCTCCATTGTTTTTTTTTCTCACCGTTATATTTCTTGCAGAGTCCGAGCTTATAAGAGGGGGTGAAAGATTTCTTGGTTTATGGATGGTTAAGGGTTCCAGCTCAAGTGATTTTTTGTTTAGAAGAAAGTCTAAGTCATTGTCATACAAATTTGTTGGAGATGATACTGGGGAGTTTAGAGGGGTGGCTGATACCATTGGCTCTTTGCCTTTCGCAGATGGGATAATGCTCTTTTTGGGCGAGGGCGACGATGATGAAATAAATATGGTTTGGGAACCCACAGTAAAGTCCTTGAAAGGCTAGATGATCGGAGAGGGAGGAGGAATTCCTTTTTCATCATTTGGTTCTAGGGGAGGCAAACAAATGATAGCCTGGGTCTTTTTATCAACAACGGATCCAATCCTAGACGAGCTTTCTGGCATGGTACCGTGGCTCTGAGAGAAATCCTGAGAGAAATACTGATGAGATTGGCTGATATTGTTTTCCAAAATTTTAAATTCTTGCACAACATCATGTTCTGATGGAGACAAACTAACTGTAGGAGATAGCTTCTCTTTTTCAGAAAACTAGGGAGAGTCTTTGCGAATTTTTTCATGAAGCAATCTGCATTTTAGAGCTGGGCACCAAGGGAAATTTTTAATTAGGTGTCATGTCCTGTGACATGCTGAGCACCTGAAGGGGATTCCCCAAAAATCCAGTCTTTGTTTTATTTTTAAGTCTCTCTAGGCAATCTCTATGTGATCCGGAAACCCTCCCCTGAAGGTCTTTTCCATAAGAATCCATGCTATTCGCTTGTCTTTTTCCCCAAGACATCTTGGGTCAACGTAGACAAATCTTCCTATGGTGTTTCCTATCTCAGTTAGAGTCTCCTTAGACCACAATTTCAGGGGAAGGCTAGGGAGTTTGACCCAAATCAAGCTATTTGAAGGGGTGTTCTTTAGTGGGTTGTACCCAATGTACCATCTGTAGAGAGCAAGGAAGCTCCTTCTATGGACCCAAGGGCGTTTCTGAATGGTATTTAGATCACTGGCGCTTAAGAAATGAAAGCAGTACCACTCTTTCATAAGATTAGAAACAATGGCAGTATATCCAATCAGTGGTTTCCACTATACCTCAAGCCATTTTCTCATCCTGGCATCGTCCATTTCTGGAAAATGCCATCTGCCCACCAAAGCAAGTTCCTGTAGGCTTTCTATATGCTCGTTCAAGTGGATGTTGTCCAATTTTATTGCAGCAGGCGGGGAGGGGGGGGGGTGGTTTTAATAGGGTTCTGAGACTTGTAGCGGTTTGCGTGTTCACGCATAACCTTTTCCTTCTGTTGAAAATCACTTTTCTTGTTGACCTCCCATAAAGATTGTTCTCTTTGTATCCCTTCCCTATCCCTGTCAGCATCTGGTGTTGATGGTTGGACAACCACGTCATCCAGAGTAGATTTCCATCCTCCTGATAACGTGGCGCCCTTCCATCCCTCTTCGGCCTGAATTGCGGCCCGTATCATGGCCTTCGTGGCCGATGCGTCCGGCCCACACTCCATGTGACGCCAAAATCCTCTCCCTGGCTTAACGTTTGTACCTCTTTGTCCTAACTAGATTTCCCAGATTGGGACTTTACTCCAGAAATAAATAGAAATAAATAGAAAGTTGTCCGATCTCTGAACATAAAACCTGGATGAGATAAGGCCAAAAGAGGGAATTTAAGACTATTCTAACAAGGGACCTGGCGTAAGGAAGACTCGAGAGGGGTGGTCTCACATTCCGAGAGAGGTGCGGAAACAGATATAGCCAACTGTCCAGAGATAATAACTTTGGATGACGACACCTATTAAGGCGAATGACAGATGAAGGATTTGCCTAAATTCTTTATTCCCACAAGTACATAACACATCAGCTATGGTACTGTCATCCCACAAACCTATGAGGTTTAAATCACAATGCTCTGCAATCTTTCAGACGCCGGCTTTGGAGAGTTAAATTTCCAGTCCCATGAAATGGGTTTTCCGGCCCAGAAAAACCAGGGATTCTGGTTGGTGGGAAAAAACCTACAGACTACTGTCCATGGGAGCCCCGGTTCCTTCAAAGTGTGAGAGTAGCACGCTGGTGAAACTTAGGCGAAAACAGACCCTATCAAGTAATCTTCCCAGGCTTACTGAGAAGAATCAACTCCCTGTATATTGTTAACTAGATGATGAATCCTGGTAAGCTATGCAACAACAATATATTTCGAAAATACACCACCAGGCTCCTATTTTAAATCGAAAGTCTGAGCAGGGCTTATAAATTACTACATATTTCTTCAGTTTATGTATGATTATCCAAAACATACTGAATAACATAGACTCTGACAAGGGAGCTTAAATAGAACTTAAGCCCGGTAAAGGCCAATTCATAACCCAGACTCTCTTCCTTTTTTAAAGCATCGGAAGAAAACTATTCCAGGTTATAAAACTCACTGTAACTGAGACAATCTATAATTCAGAAAAAAAACATTGCAACCCATGAACTAAATAGAGTAGATACAAACTGTAAAAACAGGAAGCCTGACCTTTTACCAGGCACATGCCGAGGGGAGAGCGACTTTAATCCTCCAGCAAACCAAAACCAGCAAATTTTGAACCAAGAACTGAAAACGCCGATTATGAATGCGAAAGTGGGACACTGAGACACTGCCAGCTTGTGAGCGAAACTCAACCTTGCGCCAGAGCGCTCAGGGGAGAGGGAGAGTCGAGCCAAACCTTTTCCCCTCCTGCCAAAGACTGGTTTTATAATAGCTTCAAAGATGAAAGGCCAACGAGATGCGGAGTGAGCGTGTCAAACATATGGTTTTGCATGAATGGCTATAGGCTCGGTTGTCAGCAAGTGGCGTAGGGAGGAAACACATCGAGTAGTCGGTCATGCCAGATCATTCAGACAAAAGACACAGCTACCAGGGTAAAACGTGGCGATAAAAACGGAATGAGCAAGGCATGCAATGGCTCCCACACTTACCTACTTAGCATTCATAGGTTGGGTACCTGGAAAACACATGGATGTAGTGACCTGGTTGGTTGCTTTCGGCTCGCATCTCCGCTCAGCAGCTCCATTTCAAGAGTTCAAAATTAATAAATACATATTAAAGCGAGAAAATAATATTAAGTTAAATTAAATATCTAATTGTTAAATTAACCTTAAATAATAATAATAAATAACTAACTTATCAAAAAATAAATAAATAACTTATCCAAAAAATTAAAAAATAAATAAATAAAATAAATAAATTTAATTAAGAATGAGGTTGGTTATAAAAGGTACTAATATTATAAAAATAAAAATAAAAAAAAAAAAAAAAAAAAAAAAAAAAAAAAAATTGTATATGAATAAATGTCATTTATTAAAAAAAATTTAAAATTTAAAAATAAATTGGAGGAGCCAAAAGAGGAGGGGGCGGAAAATTAAGAGAAAAAAAAAAAAAAAAAAAAAAAAAAAAAAAAACCCCGACTACGAAGAGAGTGCTGGGACCCAACACCTACTGATTTTCCCTCAATACCTGGATACCAATGCCACCCTGGCCACAAATCATTGCCCATGTCTAAGAGCTCATACTGTGTTATGCCCCTGACTATTGATGATGCTCCAAAAATTATCCGCTCAATAGGATACCAACTCGTAATCTCTCGCCAATCCATCCTCTAGCATGGATCTCATGCATAAATATCCACACAAGAAACAATCTCACCACGTTGATGTTGTGCCACTGGGATACCCCTAAATTGTCGGACTGTCACTCGGTCTTGGCCAACTTGTAAAACCCATCTAGAAAACTTTTCCCTTCTCTTTCCAATGTATAGAGGTGGGCTACTAGTGTTGCAAACCCTATTTATGTACTCCTAAAGAGGGCTGCTCTGCTCCAGAATATGCTCCTCTCGCTGCCTAGTTAGGGATGTTAATTGTTCCCCAATGCTAGACAGCTTCGCCTTTGACTTGGCACACACAACTCCAAGCTCCTCAAGTTCATTGATCTGCTACAAAATGGTGCCTCAGAGTGTGTGGGCCTTCTTCTTCATTGCCATAAGATTTGTCTTGAGATGCTGATACTCTCTCTAGCGGCTCTCACCTAAAAGTTCTATAGCCCCGCTAGATGCCTTTGCATCTACTTGCACCTAATCAAGGGTTGGCCCCAAAGATGGATGCTCAATTCCCGTGTCCATGGCTCCAACTTGAGCCGTCAACTATCTCTCCAAAGATGACTCATCATACACACTATGTATGGCATGCTCCTCCTTATGTCCATGCACCTCTACGTGCTCTACATCTTGGATCATCATTAGTGGCTCATCCCTCAAATCCTCCTGAGTGTCTTCTTCTTATCCTTCTTCACTCATGGGAACAATCGGGTGCTACCATTTTCAGCCATTAAACACGGATGCATAGGTGAACAGTGGTTAACATCTCCACATGATTGCCCATACCTATAATATATGACCCCATCTTAGAATGATTAGAAGAAATATCCTCTTGTTCTACCCTTGCACCTTAAAATGTACCTAGAATAAGTGCTTAGATCCCAAGGAACGCTTAGTGCAGTTCCCGGAACTCTTCCAAAACTGGCAGGAAGCTGAAGTCTTCTGCTAGAGGAAGTGATCCTATTGTTTTAAAGAGGGAAACCTTCAACCAATAAAGGGAGGTCTCACCCCACATAAAAGGTAAAACTTCAACTTGAAAAGGGAAGTCTCAACCTGTGATGGTTTAAGGATGACCAACAACTCTGGAATGCTTATGTTCCCTCCTCCAAATTGCCAACAACTTGGATTACAACTGCTTGCAAATGGCATCATGTTTCCAACTAAAGGCATGTTCAGGCATCTTTGTCTCTGGCTACAACTCTGAAACTGATGTGGCAGGTTGTGGCTCAGCACACATGGTGAACGAGAGAGAATAGGAAAGATAAAGCATGCATTGCATTTTTATTAACAATAGAGGTACATTTATAGTACAATATGTTGACCGTTGGGATTCACATCCCAAGGTCCCTTGGACTACTTAGTCTGTTTAGCTTCCACACTAACCCATTTAGGATTAGGTGTCCAACATTCCCCCCCTTAATCCGAAGGGTTATGTATGAGTCCAAGAAAAGAGCTGTAATAAAAAATGAGCAAATATGCATGGCAGCACTAGGCTGAATGTGCTCTATGAAATGTTGGTATAATAGGGCGGTGGTTTAAGGATGGCCACCAACACTGGAACGCTTAGTGCAGTTCCCGGAACTCTTCCAAAACTGGCAAGAAGCTGAAGTCTTCTGCTAGAGGAAGTGATCCTATTGTTTTAAAGAGGGAAACCTTCAACCATAAAAGGGAGGTCTCACCCCGCATAAAGGTAAAACTTCAACCTGAAAAGGGAAGTCTCAACCTGTGATGGTTTAAGGATGACCAACAACTCTGGAATGCTTATGCAATTCCCGGAA
>APFE030330670.1:0-46577 GCA_000404065.3 Pinus taeda
GTCATCTTCTGGGGTCTTGATTAGTGTCCTCTCTCTGATAGTTCCTACTTCCACTTGGAGAATGATGATCTCTTACTCATTCCTAGTCGAAAACAGAGAGGCAAGTGTCAGAGGGGAAGCTTCTGGAAGATTCCATGATCTTCCACCTCACATTTTGTCTCTACCATTTGTCCATTCCCGACCATCGCACCCTATAAAGGAGAAATTTAGTATGCATCGCACCTTGTACACTGGGAAGGTGATATGCATCACACCCTCTACACTGGGTTTTCAGTATGGTCTATTTTTGACCATTTATGAGCAGTTTTTAGTGGAGAACTTCTGGGAGATGATGTAATCAGCCGACCTTGTTCCTTTAGGTAGTGAAGCAACACATTTAGGGACTTAGGAGCCCTCAATTTATGGACATTTATGATTGGGGTTGAAGTGCCCAAAAATGTCTATAACACTTGTCCTCTCCGAGCATTCTGCCTTCTAGTAATTTTCTCTTCATCTTTCATTGCACTCTGATACGCTTCTTCAATGTTCTTTGGAGATAAAATACTAATTTCATCTAAAATTTCTAGTCTTAAACCATTTGCGTACCTGGTTGTCCTTTCTTTGGTATCCTCTGTATATACAACTCTTAAGTTCACTTGATAGAATTCCTCTGTGTAGTCCCTTACCTTCATTCCTTTCTGCTTCAAATTCCGCACTTGCCTGTGTAGTGCAATCTCATAGTATTTCAGCAGAAATCTGCCCTTCAACTTGGCCACCATCCTTGACCATGTTTTGATTGGAAACTTGTTCAATCTCCTTCTCTCCATTTGGAAACTGTCCCACCATAGGGTTGTGTGTCCCTTCAATTTCTTTGCAACGAACTTAACTCTGCAATCTTCACTGACTTCCTCACACTCGAAATACTTATCCATCTCGCTGATCCAATTCAATAGAAACTCTATGGACAGACTGCCGTCATAGGTTGCGAGTTCTAGTTTGGGTTTACTACTTGCCACTAAAACAAACCTCAACAGTCTCACTTCTGAGGTCTCACAATCTGGTCCATCTGTTGCTGCTTCAACTTCCTCTTCACTGTCATCGCCTACCTCAGGGTCTCTTCTTCTCCTTGCTTTGACTACCTCCAAACAGGCAGTAAGAATCCTGATCTGCTCTCTCAGTCCTTCCTCTGCTATCCTCAAAACATCTCTGCCACGACCTCACCTTCCTCTCTCCATTTTTCTAGTCAATTTAACCTGCTCTCATACCACTATGATGGGACCAGCCCAACACTGTTCGGACTTTCGGCGATTAAATGATTGTTTGGGTGATTATATGATTGCATAAATATTACAATGGTGTTGACATGTGTGAGTATCAACCATCTGATATTTCCATAAAATGGTTAGGTGGCAATGAAGCTCACAATCAAGGTTGTGTACTCGCCTCGGGTCGTGTTTCCTGGTCCTTGCTATGCCACAACTCCTCCTTTATCATTCACTTGGTCATTTTGATTGTATTTGTTGTGGGTTTTTTCTACTATGGCTCTGGGAGTTGGGTATGCAACATTGCTGCAAATTCTGGACACGCCTCTTGGTAAATTCTATATTGGTTTATTTATGTTTGTGTGGGTAGTCTCTGGCCTGGTTCGTTGGGCAGTTGTGAATGTTCCTACTGTCACCTCGGTAAGTTCTCTGTATTTTTTTTTTCCTGCCATTGGCTCAACAGGTCATCATGTTCTGAGTTATAGGTGGGTATTTCATGTTCTTGTTTGCAACTTAGTGGTTCGCCTGCATTCAGGCCCGAAATGATGGCATCCTTCTGTCCTTGGCTTCAATGCAGGTAGCCCTCTTTCCTTAATTCAATTTTTTGTTTTCTTTCCTCAGCTCCTAACTTGTTTGCTCCTTTGTCTCCGCAGTTGGTCGAAGCCCGTGGGTGGAAAGCTTGTCCTCTATTCTCACTGCAACCCCTTAGGTAAGATAAATGTGACTTCTATTATTTACTTTTTAGGCATTGTAATTTTGTTTTCCTTGATAATGTGGCACTAACACCTACGTGTCGGCCTCTCTGTAGGTGTTGAGGGTTTGCAGTTGGAGGTCTCGGCAATGAATGCTTCGGTCTCTATCCAGTAGGCTTTGTAATCATGAATTTCCTTTAGTCTTCGTTCTATTCTTAGAATAGGCCTCTGGTTGCGAGGGTTTGTCACCCCTCGATGTTTGTCAAATGGCTCTCTGCAGTAAGTAGCATCCTGGTTGTCTTGTTGTCGTGTGCTTCTACTATCTCGTGATTTTTGATTGAAATTTGTTGTGTATAAATGCAATTCCCAAAACCCTCACTAGGGTTTTTCGTCCACCGGCTTATACGTTTGTGGCTATGTATGAAACAGTTTTGAAAACCCTCACCTAGGGTTTTGTCATCCACTGGCTTTACGCTTGTACGTATTTTATCTTGCAGTGCTGCTATGTATTTTTATACACTTGTGTTTATAATTTGAAGAAAAGAACTTCAGGAAAGAAAGTTGGGTCTGGTTTACCTGAAGGTCGTTTATGTGATTAGGCCATCATTATTGTTAATGTGATTAGGTTGTCATTCTTTTGTTCACTCTGGATTCTATGCCTAGAAATGTGATTGTTGTTTTATGGTTATGTTTGTGATGTTTCACACAAACATGAGATAATGTTGTAGTTGCTCTAGTAATTTGTTTGACAGTCAATTTTAAAAATAGAACATTTCGTCTGGCCTATGGATACTTGGCTCGTACTGGTCTTTATTTCTATTACTCTTATTATGTTAACGTTGTTTGCTTCAATGGAAATGTAAGCCCTCGTTCTGGCATATGCTCTTCTGTCTCGCTGTTAGCACTGTTTTTTTCTCAGGAAAGGCAAAGAGAATTAAATACAATGGTCTGTGAACAGCATGTTGTCTGTTTAGATGTTCGTTAATTGGAAAGTAAAATAGAAATACAGTAGGACACACAGATGGATTGAATTGTTTTCTCTATTATTGTTATTATTAGAGTGCAAGAAATGTTTAACTCCGTACATGACTTTCACTATTACATTTATATGTTTCTTGTTCACAGTTACTTTTTAGTTGTAGACTTTGCAGTTACATGGCTATTAAGCATTCGGTTATGACTATATGATAAGATTTCCCTTTTGGACACATTTGTCTTTTCCTTTTAGAATAACAAGACAATTATTCATCCATGGTTAATTAAAAACAAACAAGTAAATAACCCTAACCGATCAAACTACCTTTGACTAATTCGGAGATTAGGTTAGAAAGAAAAATCCTACCTCCTATTCTAACAAACTAACATAAAATAGAAATGAAATGTTAACTCAACTTTTCAACCTGGCAGAGACCGACACCCGGTCATGGTGCCTTAGCTCGATGCTCCTGCATCAAAAGGGAACCCCTCTCCATTAGTGCAATCGTTGCTCAGATTGCAGTCCTCCCTCTAGGCCGCCTACACACTGGTTTCCGTAGACTATGTGATGAAATGGGTGGAAAGAGTAGATTTACCACTAGCCACAGAGGAAGTTGTGATTAGCTTCCTTTTTGGGTTATTTGTGCGAAATGGTTTACCTCGAGAAGTGATCACAGATGGGGGATGGAAATTCGTAGGACACAATATTATTTCCACTCTTAGAAACCATCATATTACACACATGATCACTTCCCTGTATCACTCGAAGGTAAACAGGCAGGTGGAAAGCACCAATAAGGTCATTGAAGTGATTCTGACTAAGACAATGTCAACACACTGGTGAGACTAGGCTGCTAAACTACGAAAATCAGTGTGGGACTATCGCATGACTTGGAGGAATACTACTCGACACTCCCCATACGAACTCATTTTTGTCAAAGGACCTATTTTTCTAATCAAATTTGAAATAAATACTCTAAGAATGGCCTTGGTAGTGGCGTTGGATTTAACAGAAGCCCAAACCAAGCTACTTCAACACATCAATGAACTAGAAGAGGCTCGACTACTCGCGTTGCAACGAACCTCAATTATTCAACAATAAAGCGTAAAGTGGCATGACAACCTTATCAAGAGGAAGAAGTTTCAAAGAGGGGATTGGGCACTCCTTTCTGAATCTAGATTCCAATATTTTTCGAGTAAATTGCAAACAAGATGCCTTGGCCTTTATGAGGTTCAAGAAGTACATAACAATGGTACTCTTACCTTGACTGCCATTGATGGATATGGCCATTCTTTTAAGGTGAATAGGCATCGAGTGTATCTCTATCACAAACAGCTCACCAAGGAGTCTTTCTACAGGTAGGTATGTGAAGACCCCTCCATCCAAATCTTAGCTGCACAGAGTGATGACCCAACAACTTTTCTTTAAAAAAATTGAGATTTATTTAAATTGTAAATAATGTATATATATATAATATATATATATATATATATATATATATATATATATATATATTATATATATATATATATATATATATATATATATTATATATATATATATATATATTATTGATTGTAATTTTAGATTAGGCATCACCATGTAAATATGAGGATTTTTTTTGAGTGCTTGATAAGTGTTATTCAATCGATTGAACGGTCAATGTGCAATTGATTGAACAACGCTTTTACTTTTTTGTTGATTTTGTTGCTCAAACTATTGAACAACTGTTGTTTAATGTATTGAAAAACACATTTGCTTATTGTCTTTTTTATTCAAAAAATTGAACAATTGTTGATCAATCGATTGAACAACACTTTCACATCATTGGGTTTCGTTTTTCAAACGATTGAACAATTGTTGTTCAATCGATTAGACAACAACTTTTGCATTTTTGTTTTTCTATTCAAACGATTGAATGATTGTTGTTCAATCGATTGAACAACACTTCCACTTTTTTTTGTTTAGTTGTTCAGACGATTGAAAAATACTTTTTGCAGTGTTTTTCTTTGCTATTCAAACAATTGAATGATTGTTCTTCAATCGATTGAACAACACTTTTAGCGATTTTTGTTGTTCAAATGATTGAACCATTACTGTTCGATCGATTGAATAACACATTTATGTGTTTTTTTTTTTTTTTCTATTGTTCAAATGATTGAACAATTCTTGTTCAAACGATTGAATGATTGTCACTCAATCAATTTTACATCAGTTTTCCTTGATTTTTCTTTTAATTTTTGATGTTCAAATGATTGAACGTGTTGTTCAATCGATTGAACAACATTTTTACATTTTTTGTGATTTTTGTTGTTCAAATGATTGAGCAATTGTTGTTCAATCGATTGAACAACACTTTTGCGTGTTTTTTTCTTTTAATTTTTTATGTTCAATCCATTGAACGATTGTTGTTCAATCCATTGAACTGCACTTTTGGCCTTTTTAAATAGGACAAACTATGAATTATTTAATTACTGATCATTGTGCCATATTTATCTTTTTTTCTTTGATTTTATGTATTGAATAAACACCATTTGAATGGATTTGTGCCTAATATAATAAAAAATAGTAACGATAATATCATTATGACCTACAAAGACTTTTGATGGTTATCTTTATTCAAAAGCTGATACGGTGCATCTTTATAATGACTGGCTAAACATCTCTTCTTTGGACACATCATAAAATGATTCACTATTTTCATACCATTATAGCTTATGTTTACACTTTCAAATGGATAAATATGGTTGATATGATGATATGGGGTTAAGAGTGTAAACTTTCATTGGCATCCTTTTACTACTTTCACCATCGGTGACTCTTAAGGAGAAAATGAGCCTCCCTCTTTTTACAATACCAGTTTCAAATGAAAAAATGGAAATAATGAAATACAAAAATGCATCAAACATTGTCTTAAAGAGGATATGGAGTCTCATCTCGAGCCAACCTACCATGTTCATAAGGATGTAACGAGCGACATTCCAATTTGGCCACCAAGCCAAGGTAATGACCTTCTTGTGTATAAAAATGTCAAAAGGAGAGGGGTCTCTTCACGAGCCAACATGATAAATTGTTATATCCTAGTGAGTGGCACCATGGTCAGCTAGTCACCATGCCAGCATAGTGCTCCCTTTATGACAAGAAAAGAAGAACCATCTACATCGTAAAAGGAAGACTCTAGCTCATTTGTGGGGTTAAAAAGCAACCTTGTCGACGCTATGCGTGCCTCTTGGCAGTAGCAGCTCTACTTATGGTATTGGAGTATCATCCTACACTACCAAATGATTTCTATCTATTACCACCTATAGATTTGTTTCCAAAGGGAATTTCACATTTGAAAAACACTTGTACAAGCTAACCTACATGGTTACTTATATTCAAAATAATTAAATCAAATATTCTACTACACTTTAATTAAATTCTACATTTCTCTAATACATATAAAACACACAGCCCAAAATATATAATATTCTATTGATAATTTTGTCAAAATAGTGTACATATTTATGTAGATAGAAATGATTAAAAAGATATCAATTATGAATTCAATTATTTATATTTATATTTATTTTTCCTTTCCACAATGTACAATGTGAACAACTACATATATATGTTACTGAAACAAATGATGTACATCAAATTTTCTACAGTTATAGCTAAGCACTACAAAACCTGAAAGCTATGTAAGTTTTTTAAAAATGCAGGTTTGGAACATATTGTTTAAAGCTCTCTTTTCTTCTTTAATTTATGTAAAACTCCTTATCTTCCAGTTTTGTAACATATTGTTTAAAGTTGGTGAAATATCAAGGAACATTGTTCTATCATTCCCCAATTAATTATTCATATATTTTTTTTTTGTTTATTTTCTACAGTCTAAATATTTTTTCTTATGACACTCCCTCTAGGAGACAGTAGGCAAATAGAAACTCACTTCTTGTGCATTTTACATTCCCTGAAAGGGATGTTATTCATAGATAAATTTTCCTAGGAGGTTGAAATTCACATCTTTGGGATTTGCTAATCCCTAAAGGATGTTTTAACAGAAATTTGTTCGAGAGGGAAGCCACATCACATGATGATTAGGGTCATTTAAATTGAAGATTTAGCAAGGAATTTGGGGTTAGATTTTACTTAGATATCTTTCAATTAAAATAATCTTTATGGTAACCACATTACAGGATGATTAAGGTCATTTATGTTGAAGGCTATTTCTAACAATATTATTTTAACATCGATTTATTTGAGAGGGCTAACCCTTAACATTTGCACAATTTTTACATTCTAAGTCCACATTACTTGTACCCCAGAGTTCTGAGTTATATATAATGCCAAAATTTGACCAACTCAAAGTATTTTTTTTTTTTTTATTTATTGAAAGGGCTCACTACATACATTCAACCATTTTTACATTTTAAGTCCATATTACTCTTATGCATGAGTTCTGAGTTACATATAACGCCAAAATTTCACCCGTTCATAATAATTTTTTTTTTGAAATTTGTTAAATTCGTTTTTTATTTGCAAGGGCTCACTAGACATTGAAGCCTTTTTATGTCTCGCTCAAAACCTCCGACAAGCCCCCTGTGTCATAGTAACTAGCTAAAATTGAAGCCAAAGCATATCAAAATCAATCTATGTTTACAAAATCGTCTTAAAATCCAAATTTCCACATCTTTGTCTAGACAGTCAAAATCATCTAGAATTCTTTATTGTGTGTATAGTGGAAAGGAAAAATCGTCTCAAAATCCAAATTTCCACAACTTTGTCTAGATACTCAAAATCATCTAGAAGTCAAATTCTCTATTTTTCTCAGGAGAGACTTTGTGCAGAACACACTAAAATTGTTTGAATTGTATAGCGTCTCTAATGTGATCAAGGGTAATAATCAAAATCAAAATTCTCCATATTTTGCCTGGAGATATGGTCGAACACCAAACATCGAATTTTCTTAATGTGATTAGGGTGATAATCAAAATTAAATTCTCTATCTTCTGCCAGGAGAGATGCTTTGTAAATAGGCCACTAATTCTCTTTAATGGTAACAACCTCCATAATGTGATTAAGGTAAAATAATCAATTATTTACGAGAGCATTAAATTTCCAAACTCCTCTGAAATGAAATGGATTTTACTATGGACACAAATTTATAGTGGCGCACAACAAAGAATGTGGTGGTTTCTGAAAAAATAGTCGAGATCTAAAGTATAACATAAAAGAAAGCTAACGATTTGTTAATTAACCTTATATGATATTAACCTAATTAAAATCACCAAAATTAATTCTAATCCATTTGAGCCCCATATCTTTTAAGTAACATGAATTTAACAAGTTTTATTTTAGAAGTTAGACATTTTTATTTTAATTTCTGAATACTTGAGCCTTTAAATAGCAAGTCTACAACTATTTCTAGAATTGTTGATCCCAAGGTTGAGATGTATCATTGCTAGCTTGACTACATTTCAATCTTACTACCTTGTGAAATTAGTATTTGTACATGTCAAAGTTGATTATTGCTAGATTGATTTGGGTTTTGCTTATGGAATTATCTGTTAGAGGCCTTATTCAAGGTTCTTCCTCATAGAGTATTTGCACTGATTTATGGGATCTTATAGTCTTCCTCACAGAGTACTTTCACTGATTTGTGGGCTCTTACCTACTTTTTTAGTGTTTTGGGTTTTCTTTTTGGTACTATTTTGAAGCTATTGGGCACAAGCTTCAAGGGATACATTGAAAATCTTCTGGGTTTCATTTTGAGCCATTTTCAAAATTCCTATGTTCCAGACATATGGGCTAATTTTCCTGGATATGATGCAAGTGTTTTTGGATACTTGCCTTTGATACATTTTAAATCATCTATGTCATTTATTTGGAGGAAAATATTCTACTTTTGATAACCTCTATGTCATTTCTTTGAATCAAAATATTCTGATTTTGGAAAACTGATGATAACCTAACCTGCTCAACTATGTCATGCATAATTCCATCCTCTTCATGTTTTTATGCCCTGCCTTACTGATCCCTCCATGAATAATTATTTATGTGGTTTTTATAAGGTTTCTTTCCCATGACACAAACTTTTAATTTTTATAAAACATGACTTGGTATATTGTGCCCATTGATGTCCTTGGTCTACCTTCATACCACTGATCCAAAATTGAAAGGGGTGAACATTGAATATCCAAGATGTAGAAGCAGACAAGACATATTATAAACACTGAACTAAAATTTTAGAAAAATAGGAATAATGCATGCCATACATTCAAAATAAGAATATCTTTGCCATTAGTTGGGTGGAACAATAATTGGAATATTGGAATCCCAAGGTTGAGATGGATCATTGCTAGTTTGACTACATGTCAATCTTACTACCTTTTGAAGTCAGCATTTGTACGAATCAAAGTTGATTATCGCTAGATTGATTTTGGTTTTGTTTATGGCATTATTTTTTATACGCTTAATTCAATGTTCTTCCTCACAGAGTATTTGCATTGATTTGTGGGCTCTTACAGGCTTTTTAAGTGTGTTGGGTTTTCTTTTCGATACTATTTTGATGTTGTTGGGCACAAGCTATAGGGGATACGTTGAGCATCTTTTGGTTTTCATTTTGAGCCATTTTCAGACTTGTTGTGTGTTAAATACACATGGGCTACTTTTCCTGGCTATGATGGAAGTGTTTTTGGAGACTTGCCTTTGATACCTTCAAAATCATCTATGTAATTTCTCTGGAGGAAAATATTCTGATTTTGATAAACTTTATGTCATTTCTTTGGAGAAAAATATTTTTATTTTGGAAAACGGATGATAACCTAACCTTCTCACTTATGTCATCCATAATTCCATCCTGTTCATGTTTTTATGCCCTCCCTTAGTGCTCCCTACATCAAGAATTATTTATGTGATTTTTATAAGGTTTCTTTCCCATGACGTAATATTTTCATTTTTATAAAACACAACTTGGTTTGTTGTGCCCACTAATGTCCTTGGTTTATCTTGATACCACTGATCCAAAATTGAAAGGGGTTAACATTGAATATCCAAGATGTAGAAGCAGACTAGACAGATTATAAACATTTCATTGAAATTTTAGCAAAACAAGAAGAGTGCATGTACATTAGAAATAAGAATAGCTTTGTCATTAGTTGGGTGGAATAATAATTGGAAACTATAAAGGGAACATGAATGGATTTCCAAGGAATACGTTTGAATTTTTCCACCTGAAAATTAAAAAAAAAAAAAAAATATTCACAAAATGATGTAAATAAGACTACAATTTCATTGCAAAATGATTTATAAAATAGAGTTCCAGAGACAGAGAGTGTGCATTCATTACCAGTCAATGAATTCTCTCAAGTATATTATTCAAAATATAGAAAAGAATTCAAAATTCTACAGGTGTATAGACTGCATGAGGGGAGCCAGGTCACAAGATTACTATTCATACTTCTTCAAAAAGGGATGTTGATGTGTAGTATGGAAAAGTAATGCATCCTTTTGAAGGAAACATCAAATAAAACTTTGAAACTCTAGCGATGCATCAGGTGGCCGCGATGGAGGGTCGCCAAAACAGATGACCACCATAAAAGTAAAGTAGGCCCGAATGAGGCCTCTTCCCTGGAGACAAACAAGGAAACCTACAAAGAAACCTTCCAAGTGCACATTCTAGAAAAGATAATCCCAAAATCCATATATATGCAGAGCATCCATCGTACTTTCCACCGTACCCATTAGGATCAAACCTTTTATGACTCATAAAAGCACAAGTTCCCATGAAGGAATTTCACTCAGCCAAAGCATTAACCAACAAAGTTCTGACACCGAAATCAACAATCTTGACTTCTCTTATTGATCAGTAAATTGAAGGGCTTTATATCACAGTGAACAATTTTTTTCTGGTGCAAGTAATGCAAGCCCTTGAGCACCTACCCAACTAGCCTAAAGCTACAAGATAGATTCTAATAAATCTGTGTCATGTTTTATTTTTGATTTCTCCATGGGGAAGATCTGATTGAAGTTTTTGTTAGAAGATCCGACAAGACAAAATTCGTTGCATGTTTTGGATGAAGTACAACTGTATTATAGCCCTTTGAAATTGACACAACTTTTTCAAATTGACTTGACATTGATACAATAATTACTATATTATTGTCGTAATTGTGGTGATATTTTGAGCTGATTAGAATGGATTTTCGTTTCGATGACAAGTTGGATTCAACATTTATATTAGAAAAACAAAAATCATCTTGTGAAATTAGTATTTATACATGTCAAAGTCGATTATTGCTCAGACTTCCTGTGTGTTCAAGACATATGGGCTACTTTTCCTCGCTGTGATGGAAGCATTTTTGGAGACATGACTTTGATACGTTCAAAATCACACCTTCCTAGCAACCTCAGCCAAATAGTGTTCTGGGATTTTCTTGTGGGCTTGAAGAACCTGCGCAAGGGTTCCACTGTCCATATAGTCCAACACAAAACATATCTCTCATCCTTGATCATAACATTGCACGATGTGTGGGGAATTCGCTTGGATATGCCATAACACTGTAGGATGTGTGGAGAATTCACCCTTCAGAGAATATCCATTCCCCTCATTATTTGCTTTCGAGCAACAAGCTCGTACTTTTCCATAATGATTTTGAGGGCGTAAATTTTCTTAGTCTTGGCATGCTTAACCTTGTAGACCTTACCACTACTCCTATTAGGTTCTTATACCAATAGGAGTCATAATTTTGAATGACTAAGGTCAAGCCTTGTAATATTGTACATACCTTTTCTTTTTTCAAATGTTTTCCATATTATTTAAAAAATTAAAAATTGAAAGAGGGTATGTCCTAAAAGAAAATCAAAGGACAAAAAGAATAAGAGAAGGTCTAACAAATGAAAAAATATGAACCCCAAAAAACAAAAAGTGACCATGAAAGTGTGCAAATCTAAATGCCACTACTATTTACTTTATGCATAATAATGATTGTGTGTAGCTTGTTATTTATGCGACAATCCATGGTAATCAAATTATTTAATCTTGGTTATTTCATGCTTTGAATTTTATGTTTTTAGTTAGAGAATAAAATCTGACCAAAAAATTTAATCTTGGCAGATCATTAGATAGGTAGAGAAAATAAAAGGAGCTCATCAGTTTAATTTGAGCCCTTGGATGATATAAGGTTAGAATTAGATAGATTACTTTTCAAAATAAAAATGGATGATAAGGGTTTTCTAGTCAAAATGCACCCAAATAAAATGAAGAAAAAATGGTAGGGTAAGTAATGGGTAAGTAGAAGAAAGCTTGCTGAAGCATAAAGTTGATTGGGTCAAAACACATGCATCATGCTTAGGCACATATTTATATATGTATGATCCATTATGGAAGAAAAAACAAAGGTTTGCAAGTTAATATATTTAACTCCCCCTCATTCATTTTTAAAACAAAGGTTTGCAAGTTAATATGTTTAACTTCCCCTCATTCATTTTCCCCTTTACTTACTAATTTCCTACCCACAAGTATGTTCTAGCACCATAAATCCTTCAAGTCAAAGAGGCTCAGAGCATTTCTCTGACTTTTGGTAGGACCGGACCCTCGGCTTAATGAATTATGGACATCAAGTGTTAGAATCCCCTTCATGAAATTCATTTCCCCCTCATTACCCTAATAAAAACCATTTTCCTGAAGATAAACTTCATTTGCCTAGGAAAAGTTAAAACCTTGATGTAAATCCTATTTCACTCAAAAAACCCACAAAAGTACTTTATCCTAACTTAATTATATAAATACCTCGGTATACCTTTTCCTTTAATTGTATAAATCCCCTAAAAAATATCCCAACCCTTAGTTTAATTATCAACTATACCATTTACCCCATATCTCAATGAATAGATTAATCCCGTCATTAAACCCCGCCCGATCGTTTTAACTTGTCATTAACCTATAAATAAACCCCCATGTAAATCCTATTTCTCAGGGAGCAACAATGTTGGTCAGAGCCATGGAGGAAATGTCCATACAGGCTACAGAGATGAATAAGCTGAAGGAAAAGGTGACAAGCTTGGAAACCTATTACAAGATTGCCAAAATCATGCACAAGGAAGAAGTTCAGAAAGCAGCCAGAACGAATGAAAGATTAAAGGCCATGGATAAATATCTAACACTAAAAGAACCCCTTGGCCAAGCCAAGGAACTATTATGGGCCAATATCATTGACTCCATCAATCATATTTGGCCGTCCATTCAAGTAATTTTTGAACAGATAGATCTAATAAAGATTGCTATAGAGGCTATGCAAATAGTCAAGGAATAATTAAGAGACATGCCTGAAGATGCAACCAGACTTATCCACTTCGTCAATAGTAAAAACAAGTATGAACTTTAGGAATTGGAAACAGAAGACAGGACAGAAACCATTTTGGAGGTGAGAAAGGTCCTTTCCAAGAGAAACTTAATATTAAACTTAGAGGAAAAGTGTCAAATATGTAGGTAGCAGTTGATAGATTTATGGCCAAGTTTCAAATTTTGAGAGAGAAACGGTTACCCAATTCCTTGGTCATAAATGAAAAGCTCATGACATAGCAGGATTACAACAACAAAATGAGAGAGCTATCTAAAGAATAGGCCAGTACATCATCAATAAAGGCATTGCCAACAGGTAAGGTTCTTTACCAAACATTTGAAAAATTGTTTTTCCTCCAGCATGAGGTAAAAAACTTATCCATCACTAAGCCTACTTTTGCTAAGTACACCGAGGCAGATGAAATATATAGAAGGATTTTGAAAATAAAATTAATTGATGCTGAATGGTGGGAAAAATTGACTAGTTTATTGTAAGAAAATTGCAGTAAAAAGGTAAAATCAAAATAGCCAGGTGAAAAGATAAACACAGGTCAGCAGGGTCAAAGAGTATCAGATGAAAGCCAAACGTAAATGAAGCTTCTAGCATAAATAATCAAATAATAAAGAAGTATAAAGGGCTAAAAATCAAACCATAAAGGCCAGCAGTACCACAATAAATGGGACAACATGAAAGCAGTTCAATAGTTGTCTCTATCTTCTTGCAAGAGGATATTTTTATTTACTAGATTAAATCTCAAGTTACTTTGAGATATTTTTTAATAAATTTTCTATAAATACTTCACAATTCAAAGTATGTAGTGTGGATTCTTAGACATTTTTATAGACTTCTTGATCAAAAGACTGTAAAGCTATTATATCACTAACTGAGACAACAAGCTAGATTGATAGATTGAGGGTAGTACAACAATCACTAATGGAACCCCCGATGGTTAGGTGTAGTTCTGAAACTGTACATGAATAAACTTTAAACTCAGGAAATGGACCAAAAGACCAGAAATCATTCCGTCCAATTACCCAGAACGAAGAAGGTAGAATTCAGATGAGACCGATCTGTAAATTTCATTAGGGTGTTACATGAGAGTAAGGTATGGTGTAATAACACCATTCATTTTCTTTAAAAAAAAAAATTACATGCATACATCTCCTTACAGTCAACAAGTTGGTACATAGTCCAAAGATATATCCATATATATATATACGATGTATAAAAGCAGGAGAAACTGTAACTATCAGAGACCCATGGAGGGAGAAACCCAGCTTCATGTAAGCCAACTGACAAGGGTTACCATGCGAGCAAACCCTCGGGACTTTACAGGAGGTGTTACACATTAAACATTCAATTAAGAAACCCTGCATATGAAATTTAAAATTACCAGATATAGCATCGAGGCTGTAAAAAAGAACAAGAACAATACGTGCAGAGAAATGAATGGTGCCAGAAAATTAAACAGTCAATACATTTTAGTTCAAACCATTAAGATTTAGTGAGATTCGGGATGGGAACTGCCATCTTTACAATTTCAGGCCGAAAAACAAGACCCATATCATTAAAGAATGTAGCTGTGCATAGCTAGAAAACATCACTCATTAAAATTCGATGGTAATCTTGTAATAGAGGATTATACAGTCGCAAATATACATTCAAAAGAAGAGAAATTCTCAACCAAAGGTGCTTCTAGCAGTTACACTCAGAAATTCCTGAGAGTTGTTTCGTAGCACTGTGTAAATATACATAATACAACCCAGAAAACCCCGAAACATACCATGGCAGACAAATATGTATACAATCACAGTAAAATAACATTGTTTAGCTATTGCCAGAAAAACTGCAACAAATCCCTCTACCCGAGTATAAGGGGTACAGGTCCAACCCTGACAACTCTCGACTGTGCTAAGAATGTCTACGCTGCTAACTCAGCAAGCGTCAAACCTTTAGAATTCGGAAGTCTGTGATACCAAATCAATATAGCTAACCTCTTTAGATTTGAATCCTCTGATGAGTCGATTCACTAAAAAAAATAGTTATCCAGGAGCAAACCCGTACCTGGTTGTTTAAGCAAGAAAACTAGAGGCATGCTGACTTTGTAGCCTCATCTGAGAGCCTTGGTTGTTTGAGGTAGGCTCTACACCAAAAAAAAAAAATACACCATTACAAATGTAGTTAGCCAATAGAAATGGAAACAATTGCAGAAAAACAAAACCCCAGAGTCGAGAATGCCAAATAACTGTGGGAAAAGAAAATAGAAACATACCCAAACTTTTGCCATGGAGAAGAGTCGCCATATCCTCTCCTCTGGTGGTCCTTCAATTTGTTCCAAGCCTGTCAAGCAGGCGGGGTAGACCCGCGGAAACTTAAGAGGAGAACCGAGCCGAAGCCAAACGGTGGAGGCGGTAGTGCAAATTGATAACTGACTGCGGGATGAATCAAACACTGTAAGGACTGAACTGTCGGACCATAAACCCGCCCATCCTTCAATGCAATGGTGAGGGGCTCGAGGTAAACACCTGCGGTTAGAGGAGCCTTCATGTGCCACGTAGAGGGCCGAGCAGGGAGAATTAACATCTGTACCCAGTGTAATAACACTAGACAGTACTGCACAATCAGAAAAAAAATCAATGAATTGCCATGTGTAACACATATCTTCCAGTTGCTAATCGTGAGGAGGCAGATGATTTTCGAAATATGTGCAAGGTTAATGAACCAGATCTTATAGTGCCAGGTCGACACCATCACAGTTAGTTCCACAAACCGGTCTCAGGAAAAGGACTCAGCTAGCGGCCAGAATGAAAAGGAATGTTGTTGTCGTAATAGTGTTATAAGTAATGTTTAATAAAAAAAAAATTGACTATGGTAAAATTGGGTATATGGGGAGACGTGACACACTATAAGTAAAGCTATTAAATTTTAAAATAATTGATAAAATGAAATTTTATATTCTTAATTATATGTATGAAAATAAATAAAAATAGTAATGTTATGAAATGTGATGTTTCATATTTTTTTTTTATTTTGTTTCATATATAATATATTTTTTAAAATAGTGGGGAAAACCATTACTTGCTGCTATATACAAATGCAGTTTGACTCATCACTAGTAATCATGAAAATGAAGCCACCTAGAATTACATGACTATATTTAAATCATAAAATTAACATTAAATAAAGTATAAAAGATATTAAATTTTATAGATAGCAGGGATATATTTACTTGCAAAACTGTCGTCAAGCCTCATAATAATTGATATAATGAAAATTTATGTTCGTATAAACAAAAGTGAAATAAATAAGAAATAAAGAATTAAATGTTACTAAAATGTTATATTTTCATATTAATTTTTTATGTCATACATAATAAACTAGAGTTATATTTGAATCATAAAATTAAGATTAAAATTATTTTAATCTTAATTGGGACGAAGAATTGCTTAGAGACATTGGCAAGGGGCTGGGAGAGTTTATCAAAATTGCTGAAGAAACAAAGTTGCGCAGATACACCTCCTATGCCTGCATTTGCGTCTTCATGCACCTGGACAAAGCCCTTCCAGACTCGGTAAGTCTTTTCCATGATGACTATGAATGGATACAACCCTTGGATTTTGAACATGTACCCTTTCGTTGTCGTAAGTGTCATGCCCATGGGCATCTTTTTCGGGATTGTCCTCTCAATGCTAAACCTCAAACCTCTGAACCCCCAGGCAAGTCGGACGATGATGGCTTCACCAAGGTCGCAAACCGTAAAAGATCGCATAAAAAACCTTCCTCCAGGAAAAAACCCTAGCAAAATGCTGCCTCCATTCCCTCCACCAGCAACAGCTTTTAGATTCTCGCTAAAACCTCAGAAGACCCACCTCAAAACTCCACATCAATCCCACCGCTGATCATCTTGTCCTCTCCCCCCCCCCCATCTAGCTCATCTCCCTATCCCCTGCCCCTAAAAGACATCAGTGGGATTCCTGAGGCGACTCAAAAGAACCCTGATTGGAAACCCATTGAAATGGATGCGGACGGTCTCCCAAGCCAGTCTCTGTACTTAGCACTCACCTCAGCAGAAAGCAGTCAGACGCAAATCATGGAAGAGGAACCGAAAAGCATTGATTTGGGAGGATTAGACATCTTTGAGCTTGAACAAGTTTGTAGGAAGAAACACTATGATAAGATCTGAGTGCATCAGCTCAGTACACTAGAAGTCATCATCTACAAGGCTTACCAGCAACAACAACTGGGCATACAGCCAGGTAGTCAATGGGATGGCAGCTTCCTTCCTAAAGACTCCAAAAAACGTGGAAGAAGGACAGATCTTCAAAGAACTATTTCCATAGGGAAAATCCTTGTTGACTCAGGGAGATATGCTAAATTGACAAAGTATTACAAGCCCACCACTAATAGTGAATCATGAAGCTCACTTCATGGAATCTAAGAGGGCTCAATAGCCCTGGGAAACTTAGAATGATAAAAAATATGATAAAGCAGGAGCAGCCCCACCTTTTCTTTCTGTAGGAAACGGAATCTAACAGTAACACAATTGGAAACATCCTCTCTAGAGCATGGCTAGGTTGTCACTCGGTTGCAGTGGATGATTCGGGTGCCTCCGGGGGACTGGCAATTGTCTGGAACACGCAAGCTATAACACTTTTAGACTTTCATGCCTCTCATCACATGATACAGGTAACTTTTCATATAATCACCACCAACATTCATGGTCATCTTACTAATGTTTACTGCCCACAAGAAGCAAGCAACACAATCGCTCTTCTAGATACAATAGAAGCACCTAACTTTAACAGAGTCCATCCTCTATGGCTCATCAAAGGAGACTTCAATATAATTACCAAGCTAGAGGAAAAAAGGGGAGGCCGTGCCAAGTTGGAACAGGAAAATGTCCACTTAAAAGAATTTATCAAAAACAATATGCTAATAGATCTGCAATTCTGCAATGGAATGCACACCTGGAGCAATCGTAGGTTTCGGTGGCAACAAATCGCTTCTAAACTAGACAGATTCCTCATTTTCGATAACGTAGTGCATCTTGGCAGTGACATCTCAACGTCAATACTTCCATTTAGAGGATCTGATCATTGGTCTATCTCCCTCCAATGGCAAAGACGAGGCAACACAACTAGACCTCCATTCCATTTCGAAGCATTCTGGCTCTCCCATCCTGCCTTCAACGATCTCATCAAATCTACTTGGAACAACTTCCCAGCACTAAAAGGATAAAAAATGTTTCAATTTCAACAGAAACTCAAATTCCTGAAATCTCAAATTAAGCGCTGGAATCAAGAGAGTTTTGGTAACATCTTCCAGGCTCAACAAGATTTAAACAAAGAAATGAGGGAACTTCAGCAGCATATAATCATAGAGGGATACAAGGAAGGGACTCTGGAATAGGAAAAGCACCTTCACAACCAACTGGATGAGAGAAGAAAGCAGGAAGAAATTCTTTGGAAGCAGAAATCTAGGATTAGATGGCTGAAAGAAGGAGAAAGGAACACCAAATTCTTCCACAGAACTACAATACAGAGAAGAATGCACAATACCATCTCTTTCATACAAAATAAAGGAGGGGAAAAAATAGATAACCATGCAGAGATTGAACAGGAGTTCATCAGTCACTTCCAGGAGGTCCATCAAGAACCCCAAATTGATAGATGGCCTGCTATAGAAAAGATCACTCAACATGTGCCGAAAATTATCACAGAAGAACACAACCAACTCCTTCTTCGACTAGTAACCCCTCAGGAGGTGGTTATAACTATGAACCAACTCAAAGAGGGTAAAGCTCCTAGTGCAGACAGCTTCACTACTACTTTCTTCCACTCTTTTTGGGATCTTATAAACGAGGAGGCGTGGTTGGTGGTGGAGGAATCACGCACTCTACATTGGCTTATGCCTTCTCTAGACTCCACTTTCATCTCCCTCATCCCAAAACAAGAGAACACCATTACTCCGAACAAATTTCGCCCAATAGCTCTTTGCAATGTTATTTACAAGGTAATATCTAATGTCATTGCCAACAGGTTGAAGCCGCTTCTGCCCCTCCTCATATCGCCTGAACAATCTGGATACGTAGAAGGATGACAAATTCTGGATAGCATTATCTTCACTCATGAAATCATACACTCCCTCAAGCACTCCAAACAAGCAGGTATGATTCTCAAGATCGACCTCTCCAAAGCTTTCGATAAGTTAAGCTGGAGTTATATTCAAAAAATGTTATCTGCCTTTGGTTTTTCTATAATGTGGGTTCGTTGGATTCTGAGTCTAATCTCTACAACATTCTTCTCAATCCTCATAAATGGCATACCCTCTCGACCATTCAGCCCTACCAGAGGCATCAGGCAGGGAGATCCCCTCTCCCCATTCGTTTTTGTTCTAATGGCAGAAGGTCTGGGTCACCACATCAAACATGCCCTCCTCACCCAGCATCTCAAAGGAATTTCCATTCACAATTATCCAACCATCACTCATCAACAGTTCATTGATGACAACATGCTGTTTGGATACCCTTCTGTTCAGGAACCTCCATTTTTAAATCCCTTTTGAATGACTTCTCGAATGCTTCAGGAACAAGCATAAATACGGAAAAATCACAAATCTTCCTTTTTCACACCCCCCTGTTACTCAACATGCTATTTCCCGCATTCTAGGATTCTCCATAGCCTCCTTACCTTCCAAATATTTTGGCACCCCCCTTATTGACTCTGCTATCAAGCACACCTCTTGGCGTATGCTCCTTGAGAAACTTGAATCTCGACTCAATTTATGGACTCATAGAGCTCTGAACATAGCTAGCAGATTAGTGCTAATCAAATTTGTGCTTCAGGCATTGCCTCTCTACCTCTTCTCAATCCTGGCAGTGTCGAAATGGGTCCTTAAAAGAATAAGAGCTCTACAACGCAATTTTCTCTGGGGAGAAACTAGCACAAATTGCAAATGGGCCTTCGTAAAATGGACTATAGCATGCACGCCAAAATAAAAAGGAGACATAGGTTTGTGAGATCCTAATCATAGCAATGAAATCATGGGCGCAAAAATATGGTGGCAATGGCTCTCTGCACCCAATAAGCCATGGGCAGCCATCTGGACAACCAAATATGCCAATCATAGACCAATGGAGGAGCTCATTAGATTCACTTGTACTGAAAAAGGATCACTGATATTGAATGCTTCTCGACAACATTACTTGCTAATCCAACAACACAATTTTTGGGAAATAAGAAATAGCAGCACTGCTCGATTCTAGACGGATGCCTGGAATCAACTACCAAAGCTCAGTGGCATCTTTAGAATGCCTCCTTGCCAAGAGTGGGAGGAGCTACAGAAGGAATCCTTCCAGCAACAGTGGACTACGGAGACAGAACAAGGGTACAGACAATGGAAGCAGACCGACAGGATGCTCAGGAATGCAGATAACCATACTAAAGAGATCTTGGAGAGTGAGCTACAAAACCGTCACATTAGATCTTCTAAAGGTAGGGACATCTTAAGATGGGGATATACCCCTAGAGGCTCCTTCACCACTAAAGAGGCTTATAAAATTATATGCAAAGATCCTACACCCCTGGATCCTATCTGGGGAAGAATCTGGGCACCGGGTACTTGGCCCAAAGTATCCTTATTCCTTTGGCTTACTGGGCACCGAAAAATCCTAACTTGGGACAATCTCAAGAAAAGGAACTTTCATGGGCCCTCCATTTGTCCCAATTGCAATTCTTAGGAGGAACCGCTTCAACATCTCTTGGACTCTTGCACTCTTCCCAACCAGCTATGGGAGAAGGCCAACTTCCACTACCAAATAAAATGCAGAGTTTCTAAAGATATCATCAACTCCATTTGACACTAGCACCAAAACCCTTACAAAAGTGAACTTCTCAACCAATTATGGAGAATGATCCCTGGTCTTCTCCTCTGGACTATATGGAAAGAAAGGAACAAGCGTATATTCAAAGACCAAAGCACTCCTTTAGAAATCATTTGGGGAAACTTCTGTCTCAATCTTAAAGAGACCATGGCGCTTCAATCCTAGCTTCCGGAAGACGTTTCCTCTCTTGCAAATGAGAAAGCCATTTGGGAAAACTGGAACTTACAACTCCCACAAGGAACTCATAATCACAAACCTTCAGAAGGCAGCAACATCAGAAAGCTCTCATGGACCCCCCCTCCAAAGAATACTTTCAAGCTCAACTTTGATGGAGCTTCTAAGGGAAACCCCGGCAGAGCTGGATTTGGTGGCATATTTGGAGATCATGAGGGTTTGCCTCTCCTAATTTACTTCGGAAATATTGGATGGGACACGAACAACTCGGCTGAACTGGAGGGTCTATGGAAAGGATTAATCCTTTCCCAGCAACATGGCTTCCATCCTCTAGAGATAGAAGGTGACTCCCTAATCCTCATCAACTTGGCCAACCAGCTCCTCAATGGAGCTCATGCGCATAAAATTGCCAACAGTTGGAGACTCGAAGCCAGACTAGATGCAATAGAACAATCGCTTCGCACCAACAGAGCAATCATATTCAATCATGTTAAACGGGAAGGCAACAAGGTCGTTGATCTACTTGCCAACCTGGGGGTGGAAAATGGGCACACTCTTCTCACTGGAGCACTAGACATAATTCAGAATCATGATCAAGGACATGAATGCAAAATTCTAGTCCAAAAGGATGCAGCTCCCCCGAATACTGGTGTATAGCCAGGATGTAAATGCGATGGGACAGGGGTGGGGCAAGGTGGGATGACACCTGTCTACCCAGTACTGAACAAATAACAACCCTCTGAATGGAGGACCTCAGAATTTGAGGAATGCAGGGCTCATTTGCTTCACCTCAAGCAGCTCTGATCCTCCCATCCTATCTTCCGATCCTTTTAACGTCTCCGCACGCTTCGGCATGCCCCAGACCTCGGCTCTCTTCAATGCCACAACAATGGCGGGTATTTCTGGACGCATGATAGAGAATGATAAATCAAGGATCATACATGGGATTGTTGTGGAGCCGCTTTTGTTGATTCATTCACATCACAACCTAGCCTTTGATCTCTACTCTGGCTATGGTTTGTATGGTGCTAGCTCACATAGCTTGAGAGGGGGGAATAATATAGAGATATGCTCTAGTCCTTTTTAGGAGATGATTATGTCCTTCCTCTGGTTTCTCTCTTGGGCCTCTGGCCTTCATTTTTATGACTTTCTAATTTGCCGTGGAACTACCATCGCTGAGGCTCAACCTTGTTCTTATCTTGTTGTTGCTGTGTATCCTATGCCCTGTTTGCGCCATAGAATGCAGTGCCGCAGGGGCACTGCTCGACGTGCACCTTCTAACTTGTCCTCCGATTCTCCCTCCCTCTCCAGTGATTTCCTATCAAGCCATTATCCTCGTACTCCCAGTGGGAGAGGGCGTCTTCATTTTCCTAGCAATTACCGTGAACCCCATCCTCCAGACACCTCAACTTCTCCCACGTTTGGCTCCGTGATTTTTACTTTCAACTGCTCTCTGAATTTCCCAAGGATTATAGCTCACATTTTTGTGGTCTTCCATGAGGAAACCCAGGTGGGGGAGTCTAGCTCTCGTCTAGAGGGCCTTGGCTCTATCTCTGCTCTGAATCCGTTTCTCCAAAGGGGAATTGGTAGTGCATCTTTGCAGGCTCTCGATGCTCAAGCTCGCAGTGCTCCTGACATTGTGATGGCGCCAGTGGATCCTGGTCCTTCTGAATCTGAAGCTACTCTTGCAAGGGATCTGCCTGATACCGGTTGGTGCAGAATTGTGGAAGAGCGTCCGGATGATTAGTTTGCTCTCTGTCGCCTTGTTATCTTGTTTTGAGGCCCATTCTATTGGGCAAGTTTTTCTTCAAACTGCTATATCGGTTCATTACTACAAGTTTTTGTAGTAATCAAGAAGGTCATCACTTATCCCCCTGTGTGGGTGTTGATAACTGGTACAAGACTGTATTTCCCGTCTTTGGCTAGTCTCCCTATGTACGTAACTGATATACTATGCCTCTCTTTCAGGGCATTGTTTCTGACTTCGGTCACATTGTAATTTTACCCCTTTTTCTGTTAATAGATTAATCTTATTTAAATATATATATATAACACGAAAATATTTTAATTTAAAATTAAAATGATATTAATCTATATAATAATTAATAATTTATGTGTATGTCTAAACATAAATAAATAGATAATAAAGTAATTGCTATTAAAATGTTATACTTCTATTTATAATATGATACGAAAATATTTAAATTTTAAAATTAAAATGAGAATAAGTTATATAATAATTAATAATTTATGTGTATGTCTAAACATAAATAAATAGATAATAAAGTACTTGCTATTAAAATGTTATACTTCATTTTATAATATAATACGAAAATATTTAAATTTTCAAATTAAAACGAAATTAAGTTATATAATATATTGGATTAACTTAAATATTAAGATTATCTTTCAATTTAAGATTATTTTCAATTTGATGATAAAAATTAAATTATGGTGATGGTTAATGTCCGCTGAGACTAAATATTTTGATTTAAGAGTTTATTCCTATGCTCAAAAAGCTTGGAGAGAAGTCTCCCGAGCTCACTATAATTTTGACATTGTAAAAGGCTAAGAAGGTCAGTATTGTAACAAAGATTGTGAAACTGAGATCTAATGATATAATATACCAGGGCTATATTTCAATATTAAAATTAAAAGAGGAAAGTAGAATGAAAATTTATCTTTTTAACATAAATAAAATAAATAATAAATAAAAAAATAAATCCATGTCTGGAACAGACCGCGAAATCCTCTCAAGAGTATCGGAAATAAATGAGTACCGCAGACAAGTGGAAATGAAGAATGAATATTGCAGACAAGTAGAGATGGAGCTTCAAAATATTTCGACCTCCCATGGTACATAACATTCTCTTTTTGTCAATTTGGCATTGATATCTAATAGTAGTAATAGAGATGTAGTTCAATAGGCCACTCTGTGATTACAATTTCTGCAACGGAGATCTGACTGGAGTTTTGTAATGGTTGTTTTTGCAGATATATCGTCACGCAGAAGAAATGATGGAATTGACAAACATATATCATCCACTAAGAACAAAGAAGAGATTCCAATTAAATAATATTTCAATGACCATTCACCGATCGAGTAGGTGGCTCTCATTGTGCCTACAACGGACGATCATACCATTCCCATCCTAACTTTTAAGATGTGGGTTCTCGAAATTTTTTCTTCTGTTATCCTATCATTTCTAAATCGGTTCTTTGAGTACAAAAGGTGATGGGACAAACCCAACACTATTCAGACTTTAAGAAATTAAATGATTGTTTGGGTGATTATATGATTGCATAAATATTACAATGGTGTTGACATGTGTGAGTATCAACCATCAGATATTTTTGGAAAAGGGTTAGGTGGAAATCGAGCTCGCAATCAAGGTTGTGTACTCGCTCGGGTCGCATTTCCTGCTCCTTGCTATGCCAAAACTCCTCCTTTTTCATTTACTTGCTCATTTTGATTGTATTTTCCATGGGTTCATTCTGTTATGGCTCTGCGAGTTGGGTATGCAGCTTTGCTACAAGTTCTGGATGCGCCTCTTCGTAACTTCTATACTGGTTTATTTATGTTTGTGTGGGTAGTCTCTAGCCTAGTTTGTTGGGCAGTTGTGAATGTTCCTGTCGTCGCTTGGGTAAGTTCTCTGGATTTTTTTTCTCGTTGTTGGCTCAACAGTTCGTCGTGTTCCAAGTTATAGGTGGGTATTTCATGTTCTTGTTTTGCAACTTGGTGGTTGGCTTGATTTCAGGCTTGAAATGATGGTGTCCTTCTGTCCTCGGCTTCAATTTAGGTAGCCCTCTCTCCTTGATTCAATTTTTTGTTTCATTTCCTCATCTCCTAACTTGTTTTCTCCTTTGTCTCCGTAGTTGGTCGAAACCCGTGGGTGGAAAGCTTGTCCTCTGTTCTCACTGCAACCCCTCATGTAAGATAAATGTGACTTCTCTTATTTACTTTTCAGGCACTGTAATTTCATTTTCCTTGATACTGTGGCACTGACACCTGTGTGTCGGCCTCTTTTCAGGTGTTGAGGATTTGCAGTTGGAGGTATTGCCAATGAATGCTTCGGTCTCTATCCGACAGGCTCTACAATAATGATTTTCCTTCAGTCTTCACTCTGTTCTTAGAATAGGCCTCTAGTTGTGAGGGTTTCTCACCCCTCGATGTTTGTCAAATGGCTCTCGGCTGTAAGTAGCATCCTAGTCATCTTATTGTCATGGGCTTCCACTATCTGGTGATTTTTTACTATAATTTGTTGTGTATAAATGCAATTCCCAAAACCTTCACTAGGGTTTTTCGTCCACCAGCTTATACGTCTGTGACTACGTATGAAACAGTTTTCGAAACCCTCACCTAGGGTTTGTCATCCACTAGCTTTATGCTTGTCCATGTTTTATCTTGCAGTGCTACTATGTATTTTTATACACTTTTTCTTGTAATTTGAAGAAAATAACTCTAGAAAAGAAAGTTGGGTTCGGTTTACCTAAAGGTCGTTTATGCGATTAGGTCATCATTATTTTGTTCACTCTGGATTATATGCCTGGAAATGCGATTGTTGTTTTACGGTTATGCTTGTGAGGTTTCACACGAACATGAGAGAATGTTATAGTTGTTCTGGTAATTTGTTTGACAACCAATTTTAAAAATAGAACATTTCGTCTGGCCTGTTGATGATTGGCCCGTACTGGTCTTTATTTGTGTTACTCTTATTCTATTAAGACTGTTTGCTTCAATCGAAATGTAAGCCCTCGTTTTGGCATCTACTCTTTTGTCTCATTGTTAGCACTATTTTTTCTCAGGAAAGGCAAAGAAAATTAAATACAATGGTATGTGAATAGTATGTTGTTTGTTTAGATGTTTATTAATTGGAAAGCACAATAGAAATACAGTAGGACACACAGATGGATTGAATTGTTTTCTCTGTTATTGTTATTATTAGAGTGCAAGAAACGTTGAACCCCATATATGACTTTCACTCTTACATTTATATGTTTCTTGTTCACAGTTAATGAAACTGTACAGTTACTTTTTAGTTGTAGAGTTTACAGTTACATGGCTATTAAGCATTCGGTTTTGACTATATGACAAGATTTTCCTTTTAGAAACATTTGTCTTTTCCTTTTAGAATAATAGGACAATTATTAATCCACGGTTTATTAAAAACAGACAAGTAAATAACCCTAACTGATCAAACTACCTTTGACTGATTCGGAGATTAAGCTAGAAACATGAATCCTACCTCCTATTCTGACAAACTAACATAAAAGACAAACGAAATGTTAACTCAATATTTCAACCTAGCAAAGATTGACACCGAGTCATGGTGCCTTAACTGGATGCTCCTGCATCAGGCTCCTCGACTGAAGGACCTATCTGCTCAATCTGCTTAGCGTCAAGCCATGAGCTCCTCGACTGAAGGACCTATCTGCTCAATCTGCCTAGCATCAAGCCATGAACTGTCCTCAATAGGACGGTTCTTCCACTTGACCAGGTATTGTAGATACTCCTTCCGCCAAGTTCGTTTGGCCACCTGAGTGTCGAGAATGCGCTTGATCTCTGGAGGCTGAACATAAGGCATCTGTCTCATCCAAGCTTCTCATCCATCCTGGGTATTGGGTGTGGGTCATGTAGCTCTGTCTTCGTCTCCTTCTTCTGGGTCAGCGGTGTAAGGGAATAGGTCTGCTACATTGAACATGGGTGAAATGCATATCCCTAGTGGCAGTTGTAACTCATCGACATTCGATGAAAATTTCCGGATGATTTTGCAGGGTCCTATCTTCTTACATTTTAACTTATTGTATGCACCTCTAGGGAAGTGTTCCTTGTGTAAATGCAAGGGGACTTCATCTCCTATGTTAAACTGTACTTCCCTTCTCTTCAAATCTGCTTACTGTTTATACTTTAGGCTATTGTTCTGCAATTTAATTTTTACCTGCTCATGTAAATCCCTCATCATGTTAGCGAAATCTTCTCCATTTGCACTTCGCCTTTCTTGCAGTCCAAGATCCTGCAATTCATACACTCCATGAGGATGCATGCCATACAGGATCTGAAATGGACTATAGCCTGTGTCGCAATTAGGCGAGTCATTATAAGCGAACTCTTCTTGAGCAAGCACTCGATCCCACATCCACAAATTCTGACCAACCAAGATTCGTAGCAAGTTCCCCACACTCCTATTTACCACCTTTGTTTGTCCGTTGGTTTGCAGGTGATAAGCAGAGTTGTAACTCAACTGTGCATCCATCTTCTTCGACAGGGTACGCCAAAAGTTCCATGTAAACTTCACATCCCTATCCGAAAGGATAGACTTAGGGAACCCATGTAACCTGACAATCTCTATGAAAAACAAGTGGGCCACGTGAGTGGCATCACTGGTTTTTCTGCAAGGGATGAAATGCACCATCTTCGAGAATCTGTCCACTACTACCATCACTGAGTCATAACCTCGCTGTGTTTTAGGTAGACCCAAGACAAAGTCCAAGATGACTGAGTCCCACAGCCTGCTTGGAATAGGTAACGACGTGTACAATCCCATGTTTTGACTGTGACCCTTCACCAACTGGCATACTTTACATCTGGTCACAAATCATTGTACATCACTTCGCATCTTTGGCCAAAAGTAGAAATGACTGAGCTGCTCGAGTGTCCTTTCCATACTGAAATGTCCAGCTAGACCTACACTATGCTTTTCCCGAATAATGTTCTCCATCATCGAGCAGTCAGGAATGCATAGTTGTCCTCCCTTAAACAAAAGTTTCTCTTGCAAGTTGTAGTCCAACCATGGATTGCTATCTCTCACCAAGGGATTCTGACATGCCTCATAGGCCTCCTTAAAATCTGTGTCAGTCTGGTACAAATCTTTCAAGTGCTCAAAACCTAGCACTTGTACAGTACTCTCTTGCAGAAGTAAAGCTCTCCTACTCAGTGCATCTGCCACCTTTTTGGCCTGCACGCTGATGTGTTTCAACATGAAGTTGAATCTCTACAAATACTCCACCCGTTTGGCATGTTTGTGGTTCAGCTTGTGCTATTGCATTACATACTGTAGTGCAAAATTATCTAAAAGAAACACAAATTCATTTCCCAGCAGATAATGCCTCCAGCGTTTTAATGTATGTATAACAGCATAGAACTCCTTGTCATAAGATGAATATTTTTGTCTTCTTTCATTTAGTTTCTCACTGAAGGATGTCACAGGCTTATCATCCTAGCTAAGTACAGCTCCAATAGCCATACCACTAGCATCACAACGAACCTAAAAAAGTTTCTTGAACTCTGGTAATATTAGGATCGGCCTCTCTGCGATCTTTCTCTTTAATAGCTGGAAACTTCTCTCTGCTGCATCCATCCATCGAAAAGGCTGACTAGCCTTTTTAATGGTGTCCAACATAGGTGCACAAATTTCGCTAAAATTCCTTATGAATTTCTGGTAAAAACTCGCTAGTCCATGAAAGATACGTACCTCAAATAAATTTTTCGAAGATGGCTAGATAACTATCACCGCAACCTTCTCCGGATCCATCTTCAATTCATTTCCTACTATTACAAAGCCCAAATAAATCAATTCCTTCTACAGAAAAGTACATTTCTTCAAATTTATTAGTATTTTATTCCATTGTAATTTTTCCAGCACTTTCCGAACATGTTGAAGGTGCTCCTCCCTTTTCCTACTAAAAATTAGTATGTCGTCCACGTACACTATCACAAATTTTCCGATGTACTCCTTCAACATCTCATTCATTAACCACATAAATTTATTGGGTGCATTGCTCAGTCCAAATGGCATGACCAGCCATTCATACAGTCCCTCATTCATCTTAAAGGTTGTCTTCCACTCGTCCCCCTCTCATATTCGAATCTGATGATACCCACTCTTCAAGTCTATCTTAGAGAAATATGTTGTCCCGCTTAAACAATCCATCATGTCATCCATCCATGGCAGTGGAAACCTGTATCAGATGGTGATTTTGTTGATGGCCTCCGCCCTTCTTGGGAGCGAGAACCGTTGGGACTCCGTAAGGGCTCAGACTCTCCCTTATCAATCCTTTGTCTAGGTGTTCTTGCACCTGCTTCCTAATCTCTTCATTGTCCTTGGGGCTCATTCGGAATGCTTCCTTGTTCAGAAAATTGGCTTTGGGTATGAAGTCAATATGATGAATTATGCTTCTTTTGGGGGGTAATTTATCTGGCAAGTCATCCACCACTATGTCCATAAATTCCTGCAACATTTGCTGGATTTCTAGAGGTAAATCTGATACCTCTATATGCAACAACACTATTTTTTCTCTTTTTACAACTACATAACCCATCTCACTGTCCTCAACTTGTTTCAGAAACTGTTTTCTGCTAACCAACAATGCTCTTGGTTCACTTGTCCCTGTTGTCCCTTCCACCTTGATGGGCACAAGCGTATGCTTGATTCCATCCTTGACAAACTTATAACAGTTCGTCAATCCATCATGCACCACCTTTCTGTCGTATTGCCATGGCCTGCCTAGCAGTATGTGACATACATCCATCGACATGATGTCAAAAACAACTTTATCCTTATATCTACCTATTTGAAACTCCACCTCGCACTATTCATCCACTAGCAACTGATGGCCTTTCTGGAGCCATGAAACTTTGTAAGGGGTGGGATGTTTCAATCGCCTCAATTCCAACTTTTCCACCATCTCTCTGGATACCAAGTTATTCGTACTACCACTATCAATAATTAACTTACAACACTTACCATGTGATTTACAAATTGTTCTGAACAAAACCTTCCGCTATGTCTGTTTGGTGACCTCCGTAGCTGGTTTTAACAACACCTAGTTCAGCACCAGGGCTTCCACTATCTCTGGAGCATTTTCTGCTTCTTGGGGAGTTACCTCTGCTTCCTCTGGTTGTGCAACATATGCACCCCTCTGTCCAGCTCGATCTGCCTCTGGACATTCAAATGATTTGTGTCCCCATTTATGACACCTGTAACATTGATAACCAGCTCCTCTACCTTGGCCATTTCCCCTACCTCACTGGTATGACCTACCGCCTCTCACATTATCACCTTTGTCCACTGATCCGGAAGCTCTGGAACTGCGGCCTTCCTCATTACTACTAGCAGTCCACCCTCTGCCATATGACTGGCCTTTTCCCCTGCCAGCTCCACGTTGTTACCGGGAATAGTGTCCACTCGGATGCTACTATTACCACTAAGACTGGTATCTATCTTAGAAACAAACAAGTAAAGTCTACTTTCGTTTTCCTTTATGAAAATATAAAAGAGGGGAACCAAGGAGACCAACCTTAGTCTTGTGCTTGATTTGCTCTCCTTCCTGATAGAGCTTTGCCGCTTCTTCTTCATCTACCCACCTTCAAAGAGCACCCGTGGAATCACAACAACATACTACTATCGAAGAACAAAGATCTATACTCATAAATAACATAGGGCCAGATGTGTGTTAACCATACAAATGCATATATAAGTAAACATACAAGAATATGGAGGAAAACTTGAATAAATTTATTAAGATGAAAAGTAGCAAGAGGATTACAACCATATGTTCTGACCCAGCATCATCCTCCAGCTAGAAAGCCCTTCTTCACCTCAGGTAAATCTTAGATCACTCAACACTATGAATGTACACCAGAAAACCAATAACACTTCTTTATAAGATACAAAATTCCAGCCTCTGGATCTCTGTGATGAGGGATCCATATATATATGATTATAGGGAGGTGAGTCATCTTCTGGGGTCTTGATTAGTGTCCTCTCTCTGATAGTTCCTACTTCCACTTGGAGAATGATGATATCTTACTCATCCCTGGTTGAAAACAAAGAGGCAAGTGTCAGAGGGGAAGATTCTCGAAGATTCCATGATCTTCCACCTCGCATTGTGTCTCTTCCATTTGTCCATTCCCGACCATTGTACTGTACAGAGGAACAATTCAGTATGCATCGCACCTTGTACACTGGAAAGGTGATATGCATCACACCCTCTGCACTGGGTTTTCAGTATGGTCCAGTTCTGACCATTTATGAGCAGGTTTTAGTGGAGAACTTCTGGGAGATGATGTAATCAGCTGACCTTGTTTCTTTAGGTAGTGAAGCAACACTTTTAGGGACTTAGGAGCCCTCAATTTATGGACATTTATGATTGGGGTTGAAGTGCCGAAAAATGTCTATAACAGTTGCCCCATAAAGCATGAGGTCGTTAATCATTTTGATGTCAGGTGAAATGCTTTACTATGAGGATCCGAAGTTTTTCGAGCTGGGAGGCAACCTGTAATAAGATTCAATACAATACATTATTTTGAAAATATTTTTTCATGATCTAGCTGAGGCGGGCATTCCGATGCTCATCTTTATAAATTAATTTTCATGTACATAGGATAGACAATCGTCTGTGTGGCAGACTGATGATTTGGACTCATCATCCTTTGATTTGGATGATCATATGTTCGACAATGATGTAAAATTGATGTCTTTATATTCCTGAATATATCATAGCCCGGATGGATGAAACTAGATCTAGGGTCTTCAAAACTCATTCAATCTTCACTCGGAGTACAAGTCGATCCATCTGAAAAATGTTCTGGAGTTGAACATGGAAAGACATCGCCTCATTACCAGCCAATGATGTAAGCTGTTAACAGGCGCGACAGGAATCACCAATAATGACAATGACCCTCAAGGTACTACAGTAGAATTCACATGGTGTGAAAAAAGACTTGGCATTGAACACCACGTAAAATCTCTCGGTCGAAGGCCATTGACGTAAACCTGTCGCCAAAAGTGAGAAACTTGCCATTAAGGCATGCAAGCTTCAAAGTACTGAAAGGGTTGTTCCTAAGTCAACTTCTTGGATAATGAGTTGATGTCGACAAGAAGTGACCTGTCGCAGGAGGGCCTTAATGAATCGCACATCAACAACGCGGAACGAAGAAAATGATTTTGGAGGTGAAAACAATCTGACGATACAGGGTTCAGGGTGGCGGTCGTGAAGGAATGGAGCATGAATGTATCGCAGTGGGTGAGACACAGGGGAATTGTCTGAATGACTTCTCTTGAACATATCGGTGACACTAACGATGGAATGGTAGCGTCAACCCCAAAGATGGATGGTGTGATGGACCAATGGTGATGACCAGTGAATGGAACAACCCAACCCGGCATGGATGCAGAAGGAAAGTGTCATGTTCAAGGGCAACTTGCTACCAATAAAACTTTTTCAAGTTTTGTTCCCAATTTTCCCAAGTCATTGCTGACCAGTACCTCTTTATTTTTGTCAATCTTGAGGAGGATAACATATGCTTGTTCTATAATCCTCCCTTTGGGCGAACCTGTCGCTATATTTTAACGCGCCTAGCGACAGTGAAACTCGTTCTCGTCCATTTGGACGAGTTTGTCGCTATTCGGTTTTAACGAGTTTAACAAAAAAGATAACTCAGTCCCTTTCAATTTTAGAGAATCTAAAAAGAACAGAAAAGAGACTCCAACGATTCCTTTTCATCATGTAATCCCTTAAGTCCGAAAAAGCATAAAATAATACAAAAGGGATTAATTTTCGATAGTTTTAACGAGCCGGACAAGACAAGCGCTCAATCTTTTTGTGTAATATTCCCTCAGGTCCAAAAAGATTAAAATCTAGAGGGATAACACTTTCGATGACTTTTAACGAGCCGGAGAGGCCAATCGCTCGACAATCTTTTCATTTTTTACGAGTCAGTTGAAAAGAGCTTAAAGGAGACTCTTTTTCAAGGAACAAGTGATGGTTTCAGGTAGCAGCTGATTCCAGGTAAGGTTTGGAATTCTCCAATCACGGCGGTGTCACAAGGATGGCTAATAGAATCACTCTTCGTAGATGTTCCTCGAAGGGGTAAACAATCATATGGGGGTGAACGAAAGGCTAAAAATGGAGTGGAGGTGATGATGAGAACACGAACAAGGCTCAAAAGTTGGCGATAAGGCATTCACAATGGTTATTTACCGATTCATTTTTTAATGAGCTTAAACGCTGGGGGAAACATTTTCTTATGACTTATGTTTATTTTTTAACGAGCTTGAACTATCCACTAAAACTGCTCGTGGCGATAATGGTTATTGAGTCTTTGATTCACCATTAGCATTTTGTTCTTTCAAAGATCGTACTACCTGTTCATCTGCTTCATCAAACCGATTAGAAATGAAAACATATGCTTGATAAATGAGTTAAGAACACTAATATTTTACTTGAATACGTGCATGGTAAATTAAAAGCGACTTTTACCTCTTATTTTACCATTTCATTTGAATTTGGTTTGTTGGAGCTCTGGAGGTGCTTTCCCCCCGATTTTCACCAGCTAATTCTGGGAAATTCTATGGATGATTCCTGACACTGCTTGGACCAAGTAGGAGCTAAAACTGTGTTCTTCAATTGCATGCCTTTATTTTTGAATTCTGACCCTATTTCCTTCTTCTGCTGAGCCTTTGGGGTTTGAAGAACTCACCCTGGGACCATCACACCCTTCCTTAATCAAAAGGTGTGATGCATACTGGTCTTCTCACTCACTAGTCAGTATGCATCGCTCCCAGTACACTTACTGGGGTGTGATGGGCGCAAGGAGGAAAGTTTCTGCACAATTTTCTCATGGATTTGTGCCTGTTTTTTTTTCAGAGATTCATCGGAGCAAAATGGTTGTTACATGGCGAGAACGTGAGCATGAAGAGGAGGACGTTGTTGCTTTACATGATCTGGGCACAGTAGCTGCATTGTGGAACTGTGGCTTCTTGAAGTTTTTCCGTATCTCTAGCATGAGGCAACAAATCAGTTTGTTGAAATATTTCCTCAATGCCTGGGATCCTATCAACCAGGTGTTCTTGATTAGGGCAAAATCAATCCCCTTGACTATCATGGACATCTATTTTCTGACCGGTTTATCGAGGCATGGTGCCCCTCTCTCATTATCAGGCTCCGCCCGTGGGGGTGAGTCCGTGAGGGAGTACATTCGCCGGCACTGCAGAGAGGGATCTCAGCCGAGTACGAACGAGAATATCAATATCTGAGATGTCACTTACTGGCCCTTGTAGACGATTCTATTCACTTATGCTAGACTGGCTGGTAGTTCTGCTCTTCACATAGCTAACAGGTCTTACATGTAGTATGCTTTGGAATGCCTTGAACCGAAGGTGTTCAATTGGTGTGATGTAGTACTCTCTTTGATGAAAAAACAACTGACCAAGGTGAAAAGCGGAAGATCCAAGAACTTCGTCTATGGTTCTATTTTGACCGCTTTCGCTTCGGAGAGAATCCCACTAATGCAGCCGCAGTACATTTCTCTTGGCCTACCTCCACCGACTGAACCACGGATGCAGAGATGGGTTGACCTCATGTCTCGGCATGCTGGCCAACCCTAGATTTCTTTTTTTGATACTTTATTCGAGTGGTTAGATTGTCAGGAGATGGTTTATGCCAGGTTCCCATATGCTGGTATGGATTTCCGGGGTGACCCAGATTTGGTGTTACCGACTGGCGAGCAATGGGGTGCCATGGGTAATTCTTCTGACCATATCTCTATTCATTATTCTTTATAATTTTCTTATGTTTTTTTATCAAGACTAATCAAAATTCATGTGTTCATGCAGATGTTGAACCAGTGGGACTGGCAGTACACCGCAGAGACCCAACGGTCGCTTCAGTAGGAGAGGTTGTGGGGAGGGCCATCCTTCGCGACCTTGACGTGGTCGAGACTCTTTCAACATTACAGGACTAGATCGAGGGTCTTACCCTTGGTATCCCGGATGTGAGGACTGATGAGCTACCTCTGCAGTTGCAGGGACATAATACTGGAGTGTCGAGTTGATGGACTAGGCTTTTACGCATGATTGCACAAGCGGTGACTTGTTATCACCAGCATCATTAGACTAGGGTGCCCCCTAGAAGTTTGGGTTTTGGGTCATTTGACTAATTTTGTCTTGGTTACAGAACATTATGTATAAAATATAAATAGTTATGAATATATTTTTGATTTTTGGAGCTTTATTTTGGTTAAGTTACATGATCTTGCTGCATATATTGATGTGATTCTACTTTTTATAAATGTCGCAAATGTCTATCTAACACATAATTTGCCAATGAGTCTATTAATGTGTTTAAACTTCTAGAAATATGTTGATATTGGATGAAATCGAACTGTCTTTCCAAAATTCTGACCCTTAGGAATATGCGATAGATAGCTGGATTCCGTACAGAATAGATGCCGGTGAGTTGTAGAATGACGAGCTATGAGTATAGCCTGATGACAAGTCGGCATATACCATGTGTGATGGCATTAGAGAGGAGTTCTATCAATGCGCTATACTCAACGATATTGTTCATCGAATGACCAATACACACTCCTCTAAAACTTACTAACTCGCCGCTGGGATTGAAAATGGCCCATGCCGAAGAAGATAGGTTCCACGAACTACGACTTGCTCCATCGGCATATCCAACGAATGATTCCAGTGGGTTTGACATCTGCAACGAATGCAAAAACAGGATTACCTAACCAAAATAAATTCTCTTGGAAAAAACAAAAATGTAACAAAAGCATGAGGATTATTACGCGGAATTAAGCATAGTAACGCTTGAGGTACAACCCATTGCGAGGTTGTACCAGTGGAATCCCGTCATAGTCCATCAACTCGTAGGCTCCTTTTGCTAATACTTGCTTAACAATATAGGGACCCATCCATAACGATTTGAATTTCCCTGCTCCCAACTTATCAGATTCCTGGTCGTAAAGTAAGAACAGGTCACCTTGTGAGAAGAAACGAGGTTTGACATTCTTGTTGAACTGTTCTTTGACTCATTTCTTATGAGCTTCGTTAGCCGAAGCTGGATCACGACGGGTTTCATCCAATTGGATTAGTTCCAAGAAACGAGCCTCTTCTTCTAAGGTTCCCGGGAGAAGGTCGACTGCGAGTTTGAGGGACAAGATTTCACATTGAACAGGTAAGATTGCTTCCAGACCATACACAAGTTGAAAAGGTGTGAACCCGGTTGCATTTCTTACCGATGTTCGGTATGCCCACAAGGTCGAGTACAGGATTAGGTGCCAATCTCGTTTGTGTACTCTGATCATCCTTTGCAGCATGCGCTTTAGGACCTTGTTGATTGCCTCAAACTGTCTGTTAGCTTGCGGATAATACGAAGTAGAGCTGTCATGGGACAGTCCTAATTTGGTAGCCAACTCAACCATCATGTGATCGCGAAAATGCGATCTATGATCTGTGACTATGGCCTGTGGAACGCCGAATCTAGAGACTAGGTGATTAAAAAAGGAAAGGGCAGTTGTTTCACCACTATTGTTTAATGTAGGCATCGCCTTGGTCTATTTGGTAAAATAGTCTACTGCGACTATGATATACCCATGCCCCCCGGCCGAGGTGGGGCTACATGTCATGAAATCTATGCCCCATTTGGCGAATGGCCCAACAGCTACTACTGGTTGCAGCGGTACAAGTGGTCTTCTGGTTTTGCTATCGAACATTTGGCAAGCATGACAACTTCTGACTGCGGTTATGCAATCTTTGAACATTTTTGGCCAGAAGTATCCTGCTCGTAAAACTTTTTGCACCGTGGCATAGCCAGATTGATGCCCCCCACATGCGCCTCAATGACAATCATTCAGGAATTTTTCAGCCTCCTCAATGGTGAGGCACCTCTGCAGAACTGTATCGATACCACGATAGTAAAGAGTATCACCGACGATCACATAGTCTTTTGCTTGGTATCGAATACGTCGTTGTTCAGAGCGTGAGGTAATAGACCTATATGTTTGTTTCTGGAGATAGATGATTATATCTCCATACCACAGATCGCTTGAAGATATCAGAAACAAATTTTCATCCACGATTGCTTCTTCGGTTGTTGCATCGTTGCACGATGATGGGTGATCGCATAGTAACTCTATGAATACTAGGGATTTCTTTGAATTGAATTTTTTGAATTCAAGATAAAACTCTTGTAGAATTGCTATCCATTTTGAATATTTGCCCCCTAGAAACTGTCTCAATAATATATAAGTCATGGGGTTGCAATCTGGTAAAATGGTAGTTTTCCTGAAGAGGACGTAGTGTCAAAATCTCTGTATCGCTTGAACAGCTACGAGGGCGAGCTTTTCAACGTAGGATTATTTCATTTCCGTATCATTTAAGTTTCGGCTTAAATAATATATAGGATGTTCAATTCCATTGTCTTCTTGAACTAAAACCATTGCTATGGTCGTATCTGTTGCAGCGAGATATAGGTTAAATTCTTTTCGATAATCAAGAGCATACATTAATGATGCTTGTACTAGAGATTGCTTTAAAGCATCAAAGGAAGCTTGCACAACCTGATCTTGAACGAAGGGTACTTCTTTTTTCAATAGATGAGTATAACCTTTAGCTAGTTCGGCATAATTTGGAATGAACCTCCTAAGGAAATTTTCTCTCCCTTGGAGTTTCTGAATCTAAAGCAAGTTTGAAGGTGGAGGCAAATCGATGATTTCCTGAACCTTGCAAGGGTTGAGACGAATCCCATCCTTTGAGACTACGAAGCCAGGTAAACGACCAGAACTGATGCAAAACACACATTTGTGTGGATTGAGTTGTATCTTGAAGTGTTGGCAACGTAGAAATATCGCTCTCAAATGGCACAGATGATCAGTCCGCTTTCGCGAATGAGCTGGGAGATCATCAAGATATGGTTGAACAATGTTTTTGATGTCATGGAAAGCATAGTTCATTGCTCTCTCAAAAGTTGCCCCTGCATTCTTCAAACCAAAGGGTAGTTTGTGATATGAGAATGTACCCCACGGACAAATGAATACAGTCTTTGACTGGTCCTGTGGGCAGATATTTATTTGATTATACCTGGAAAATCCATCCATAGATGAAAATATTTCGCATCCGGCGCACTCATCAATTATCTGGTCAATAAAGGGTCTAGGGTAGTTGTCTTTTGGACACGCTTGATTTACATCCCTGTAATCGACGCACACTCTAATCGTTCCTTGTTTTTTCATGATAGGAAAAATATTCGACACCCAATCAGTTAGAGGAACAGTGTAAATGAAACCAGCATGGAGGAGTTTCTCAACTTCCGCCTTGATGGCAACGAATTTCTTGGGGTGCACATGTCGTAGCCGCTGTCATAACGGTTTGACATCTGGATACATCTTAATTTCGTGTTCAGCTATGCTCGAGTCAATACTTGGCATTTCATCATATGTCCAAGCAAAGACATCTCTAAAATCGCGAAAGAGAGCACTATATATGTCGAGTTCTGAAGAAGAACAAGATTTGCCAACATGAATATTCTCTACAACATCTGTTTTGGTTGAGATATTTATGGCAGTAGTCTCTTCGATCTTGGATAGGTTTCTCTCTGAATCCACTGTATTTACAGTATTTGCGAGAAAGTCAAATACTGAAGGATGGTGTAGGTTACCGGAATTATCTTCGTTCCAGTTCAGAAGATGGGAATGATGGTGGTAATCTTCCCATGGTGCCCCATCAATCATCATCGATTGAACGATTCCTTCGTCTGTAGAGTGTACTCGCGACCAAGGATCTGAAGGGGTGCCATATTCCTTAAACCTATCTATCCAAACGCTTGATGAGCATTGATGCGGGTTTTCCTCCCATGCTGAAAACATTGATTGCTATAATATTTCCAGTGGGGTTAGAGGCAAAACTTGCAGATGATCCATTTTAACATCGTTTTCTGACATCTTTTGAATGGAAGATATCATATTGCAGGTTCCTACATTAGCCACTTCCGCAAAATTTGCAGGAGGCGGTAGGGTAAAAGTTCCCATTAATGTTGGGTCTTTTAGTAGCCTACTCCGATATTGTGAAGCATGTTAGGGATTCCATGGATCATCGGAATGCTTTCCGTAACTCTCGAACTGTTGGGGAGAAAATTTTGTTGGTCGATGATTGTAATTCCTCCTTGGGAAGGAAATGTAATTTTCCTAAAGTAGGTTGACACAACGGCTACCATGGAATATATCCAGGGTCTTCCCAGTAGGATGTTGTAATCGAGGTTTCCATCGATGACTTCAACATCTATTTCTACTATTTTTCCCCCCAGTTCGACTTGCAAATTACTTAATACTCCATACGGGGTGTATGTTCGTCCATCAAATGATTTCAATGTCATCGATGATCGTGACAAGGATGGAGCCCCTAGAGTTTTCCAGCAACTCATCAACATGATACATGTGGATGCCCCCTCATCAATAATTGTTCTATGAAGAGTTTTAATGAGGGATTTCACTTGAATTAGGAAAGATAGTTGAGTTGGCAACTGAGGGTCGTATCCTTTATCATTAAAAGATACAAGATTGGAATCCATTGGGTCAATCCCACCTATTGCTGATAATAAATCCTACTTTTGGGAGGGGAAATTTTGCAGTAACTCAAGAGTCGACATAATGGAGGGCGATTGGGCTAAATCCTCCACTATATTATAGTGTTGTGCTACTCGAGCACGAGGATTAAACATCGATTTGTGTACTACTCCCTTTGGCGGTTTTATTGTTAATTCAGGAATGGTGGGTGGCATAACTTCGGTCGAAGTTGTTGTTGAACTATTAAGTTGATCATTATCCTTGTTGTTCAACATCTGTGGATTCCCGTAATCTTTACTCCTTGTTGATATGAGGGCATCATTCAGTTGCTTTGAAACTGACAACATTAGTAATTGGGACGAGGAAGCATTTTCGCTAGCAACTAGATTTGTTCCTGGGTTTGGAAATGGATCAGTCAATACAGCTGAGGTTTTTGAACTTTTGAAGGATTTTCTAAGTTCATCTTTATAAGGACATTCTCTAGTCCAATAATCCTCGTCATGTATACTACATAGATTTTTTGGTTTCTTATCCACATAAGGGTTTGCAGAAGATTTTCTAGGAGATGATTCCTCCTGGTTTTTCTTCTTCCCTTGTTTTTTCTTCTTGCCTCTTGGTTTCTTGGGTTCTTTGCCTATGTCTGTCGACATGGCATTTACTTCTGAGGCTAGAAGTTCCTCATTTGCATTTTGACTTGAAATCATGCAGGCCTTTCTCAATGTAGCCTTTGCCGTTTTAGTGCTTGTCGTACCTATCACACCATCATTGGCATCAGAGTATTTGTTTGATTTAGGAGGAGGAGGAATGGAAAATTCTGGTCCAGGAGCATCAGGGATTTTATCGTAGAGTGTACCAGACTGAGTATAGATCAAGTCTAGATATTGAGCATGAGCGATAACTTGCTCTTCAGTGATGACTCCTCCCTTTGCCACATCTTCTGTAATAGCGGGTAATAGTGACTTAATAAACCATTCAACCAATAGCTGGTCAAGAACATACGTTTTTACCATTCTACCACAACGTCGCCATTCATGAATATGATCAGATATGTGAGTGGCCGTCATTTGTTTGAAATTGGTAAGTAGCTCAGTTCCTGTTTCGTACCTTATAGGTAACTGAAAATGGGTTAAAAAGGTTGTGGCTAGGGTACTGAAGTTATCAAAAGAAGCTCTAGGCAGTTCGATATACCACTTTTCTGCCGGACTAGCTAATGTGCACTGAAAGCAGTGAAGCCTAATCGAATCATCATTGAGAGTGTTTGATGAACACCATAGATGAAAGGTCATCACATGATTCAATGGGTGTTCGCTCGGATTTCCATTAAATTTAGGAATATTAGACGGAATTTTATGCGGAATCGCCGGCCACCAAGGGGCGTAGGCAACTGGATCGTTTGTTAGTCGACTTAGATCCGGTAACTCTAAAGTTTCCAGAAAAGGCAACTGTTGATTCAGGCTTGGTTGAGCATACCCAGGATAAGACTGAATTGTTTGAGCAGTCGATCTTTGCATACCAGCATAATGCATTTGTTGTTGGTAACTTTGGTAAGGTTGATGGGCATAACCATTATGATATGGTTGATACGGTTACCCATTACATGCAAAGACTTGTTGCTCATATCCTTGGTAAGCCTGTTGTAATTGTGGTTGTTGGTATTGCACCAGCCATGGTTGTGAAATCATGGGTTGTTGTCTAGTACTAACTGTTTGACCAAGATGGGGGTTGTTCCCCATTTGAACCTGTTCCATTCCACTAGTTGGTGATTGCAGTTGTGTCGTAGGTACAAGAGTTTGTTGCATTACAACCTACGAAACTTGAGGTTGGCATACAACTGGTGACGCTTGTACTTGCGATACTGCCACAATAGCCGACGTAGTGGGGATATTTGTCATAGGTAAACTTTGTTGTATTTAGCATACAACTCTTGGATGTTGAGGCAGGATTGGCACCCAACCGCTAGTAGTGATTCTAGCACAACCCAAATATTGTTGTGAACTCCCGCATGGTTGTCCTTCCGAGGAAGGCAATGAAAGGGTATACGACCCTCCATATGACAGTAATCCAGTACTCAAAGGAATGATTTGCCTTTGGGGACCAGTTTGCCCAAATTGACCTTGTGAAGGATCAATTTATTGAGACTCAATGTAAGAGATTCCAGATATAATTCCGGATGAACAAACGGGAACAATCCATACTGTCAAAATAGCCCCTGGATGGACTCCATCCAGCGATTGAAAGCTGGCTGGGACAGACGGCACACTGGTGAACATTGTCGGAGTAGCAGAAGAAGCTTCTGTTGTTGCTATGTCGGGTAACACAATCCTTGATGTCAATGGTTATTCATACATATTAAGCCTATCCAAAATATTCCTCAGTGATTCTTGCGGAACTTCCGATGGCGGGTGAATATCTTCTGATGAAGAAGGATACATGGCGATCCCAGCTCCAAGTTGCGTTGGAGTGCTAGATGGAGGATCTTCCACAATCTGTTCTATGGCAATCAATCCAGGAGGAAGAGGTAGACCATCAGGTCCGTAAAATATTTCTGGTGCCAAAAAATATATAGGTTCTGCAACAACAAACGGTTGGGGAGAAACACCTTCCGGATCAGCTATAGATGTAGCCGGTTTAGGAATAGGAGTATTTACCATCACACTAGGACCAGTTTTAATGTCCTTTTGTTGTTGCGGAATTTATTCTGTAGATGCAGGGATACCAGAAATGTTCGGAGTAACAGAAGTCTCTAAGGATGTTGGAGTGCTTGCTCCAACCAACCTAGGGGACTTTGATCCGGTCAAACGAGTTCGCTTCGTCCAGAATGGTTTCGCTTCCGGAATCAATGACGGTTGACTCATAAGTCTCCGTGAACGATGGGGTTTTAATTGACTTTCTTCCATGATTGCGAATTACTTGATCAACTCAAAATAAAAGGGAAAAATGTTTTTCGAATTAAATGAACTTTAGACGCTTTGACACAACTTGTTTTTTCAATATTAAAGAGTCGAGAAGAAACAAAAGATGACTCTAGTCGCCTTCGATTTTTATTGAGCCTGAAGTGACAAGTGCTCAGAGGACCTTTTCCTTTAAGGAGTCTGAAAAGGAGCAAAATGGACTTCTCTAGAGATCTAGGCAGAGGGGATTACCAAACCAATCACAAAACTACAAAATACCTTTTACGGTACCGCAGTCAGTCTTCCCGAATGCTGTGTTCAGTGCATTGCGATCGATAGGGCAGGAGACATGGCTTCCTAAGGATAAAGGATGTAGCCTATTGTGGTCTCCCAAAATATACTTGACCGTACGTGGGAGCACAAGTCCGTACTGGAACTTGCCATCTCAGAGTAGAGGAATCACCCAACCAACAATGAAAACAAAAGTTACCAGGTTTTACGACGCCGAAATACGTCTCTAGCCTAGACCTCTAGATGTTGTTCGTTAGGTTCCAAAGCGTTGTTAGATTCATTAAATTTATTTTCAGTTGATCTTGCTTAAAAATTTCCCTTTCAGGTTCACCGCGTGATGTGTATATAATCCCTAAAATGCAGTCTAAGATGATAAGCAAACGTTTAATCTTCTTTTGAAAATGAAAATCCTAGCTGCTAAGGAAAGAAAGTTAAGAATCTTTCTGCAAAGAGCACAGAGCACATGCTAAATGCACTGTCCTAAACCAAAACAAGTAGTTAAAATACAAATGCACATACATGTATTTGTTTTCAGCCTTCTTAATGTATGAATGATGATAAGAAAGCTATGTGCAAATCTGAATTATTTTCAAAGCGACAACACTCAACAAATTTCTTTTCAAAATGAAGTGAAGGTAAGAGAGACACTTTGCGATTTCGAAATGAAAATTTCTTTTCGACGCTTTAAAAACTACTAATTCAAATAATATGGAATAGTAACTGTATAATCGACTATCAAGAACAATGGGATTGTCTTCTAAAACTGAAAATGACAGCTACGACACTTTCAGATCCAGAAATGACAGTTTAGCTATGCTACTTTTTTGCAAAAGAGAACTGAAAATGGTGCACAATACATAAAAATAGTTACAGTTATTTGCATTATGGAGGTGGAATAATGTAAGAGAACGGGGTTTTCACAGAGATACACTGATTACAGACAACAAAACTCCTAAATAAGACTAAAAACAGTGAGGAAAAACCAAAGTTTGAAGGTAAAGTTAACCTTCCCTGACCATCGCACCTGTCACACTGTGAATTCAATATGCAACGCACCTACTGCACTCAGGAAGTGCGATGCATACAGTTTACCTTGAAAGCAGGGTGCGATGGTACTTGTGCAAGACTTTGAACAAGTTTTTACCTACAATTTTCAATTCAGTTCATGGATTTAAGCTGAGTAAGTATTATTCAGTATATGTAAAACACAGGGGTGATCTAAATAGGTTACTAGAGCCACCACTTAGGGCAATTAGACTGTTTGCAGATCGATTGTTTAATTCATAAACAAAACCTGGAGATAGACTGAAGCAGCATTGGTCTACTTTGCATTTGTATAAAAAATGCAGTCCGAAGGCTAGCTGGCTTGGCTTCAGGCTCCGTCTGTAAGTTTATAAAAGAAACAAAGATAGATAGGCTAACAAACAATCTAGTCGCTCCCCAGTGGAGTCGCCATTTTGTTACAGGGAATAGTGTCCACTCAGATGCTGCTATTCCCACTAAGACTGGTAGCTATCTTAGAAACAAACAAGTAAAGTCTACTTTCGTTTTCCTTTATGAAAATAGAGAAGAGGGGAACCAAGGAGACCAACCTTAGTCTTGCGCTTGATTTCCTCTCCTTCCTGATAGAGCTTTGCTGCTTCTTCTTCGTCTGCCCAGCTTCAAAGAGCACCTGTGGAGTCACAACAACATACTACTATCGAAGAACAAAGATCTATATTCATAAATAACACAGGATCAAATATGTGTTAACCATACAAATGCATATATAAGTAAACATGCAAGAATATGGAGGAAAACTTGAATATCTTTATTAAGATCAAGAGTAGCAAGAGGATTACAACCATATGTTCTAACCCAGCATCATCCTCCAGCAAGAAAGCCCTTCTTCACCTCAAGTAAATCTTAGATCACCCAACACTATGAAGTTACACCAGAAAACCAATAGCATTTCTCTACAAGATACAAGATTCCAGCCTCTGGATCTCTGTGATGAGGGATCCATATATAGATGATTGTAGGGAGGTGAGTCATCTTCTGGGGTTTTGATTAGTGTCCTCTCTCTGATAGTTCCTGATTCCACTTGGAGAATGATGTTCTCTTACTCATCCCTGGTCGAAAATAGAGAGGCAAGTGTCAAAGGGGAAGCTTCCGGAAGATTCCATGATCTTCCACCTCGCAATTTGTCCTTTCCATTTGTCCATTCCTGACCATCACACCCTACAGAGGGCCCATTCATTATGCATCGCACCCTTTACACCGGGAAGGTGATATGCATTGCACCCTCTACACTAGGTATTCAGTATGGTCCAGTTTTGACCATTTCTGAGCAGTTTTTAGTGGAGAACTTCTGGGAGATGATGTACTCAGCTGACCTTGTTCCTTTAGGCAGTAAAGCAACACTTTTAGGGACTTAGGAGCCCTCAGTTTATGGACATTTATGATTGGGGTTGAAATGCCCAAAAATTTCTATAACAGTTGCCCCTTAAAGCATGAAGTCATTAATATTTTTGATGTCGGGTGAAATGCTTTACCATGAGGATCCGAAGTTTTTTCGAGCTGGGAGGCGACCTGTAATAAGTTACAATACAATACATTATCTTGACAAGATTTTTTCATGATCTAGCTGAGGCGGGCATTCCCATGCTCAGCTTTATAAATTCATTTTCATGTACATAGGACAGACAATCGTCTGTGTGGCAGAGTGATGATTCAGACTCATCATCCTTTGATTTGGATGATCATCTGTTCAACAATTATGTACATTTGATGTCTTTATGTTCCTGAACATATCGCAGCCCGGATGGATGAAACTAGATCTGGGGTCTTCAAAACTCGTTCAATCTTCACTCGGAGTACAAGTCGATCCATGTGAAGAATGTTATGTAGTCAAACATGGAAAGACATCGCCTGATTACCAGCCAATGATGTAAGCTGTTAGCAGGCATGAGAGAAATCACCAATAATGAAAATGATCCTAAAGGTACTAAAATACAATTCGCGTAGTGTGAAAAAGGACTTGGTGTCGAACACCACGAAAAATCTCTCGGTCGAAGGCCATTAATGTAAACCTGTCGCCGAAAGTGAGAAACTTGCCATTGAGGCATGCAAGCTTCAAAGTACTAAAGGGTTGTCCCTAGGTCAACTTCTTGGATAATGAGCTAATGTCGACAAGAAGTGAACCGTCGTAGGATGGCCTTAATGAATCCCACATCTACGACACGGAACGAAGCAAATGATTTTGGAGGTGAAAACGATCTGACGATACAGGGTTCAAGGTGGCGGTCATGAAAGAATGGAGCATGTGTATTGTAGTGGGTGAGACACAGGTGAATTGTCTAAATGACTTCTCTTGAACATATCGGTGACACTGACGATGGATTGGTAGCATTAACCCCAAAGATGGATTGTGTGACAGACCACTGGTGATGTCCAGTGAACGGAATAACCCAACCCAACTTGGATGCAGAAGGAAAGTGTCATGTTCAAGAGCGACTTGCTACCAATAAAGCTTTTTCAATTTTTCTTTCCAATTTTCCCTAGTCATTACTGACTAGTACCTCTTTACTTTTGTCAAGATTGAGGAGGATAACATATGCTTATTCTATAATCCGCCCTTCAGGCGAATCTGTCGCTATATTTTAGCAAGCCTAGCAACAATGAAACTCGTTCTCGTCCATTTGGACGAGTTTGTCGCTATTCGGTTTTAACGAGTTTAATGACAAAGATAACTTGGTCCTTTTCAATTTTAGA